>ML801640.1:0-41475 GCA_009831015.1 Picea engelmannii
CGGTTCCACTCTCTCAATTGACGGACGAACATTTTCGCCCGTCAACAAAATGTTGGTCCCACAAGTTATGGACACATTTCTAACAAACAAACAAAAAAGTATTTAGGGAAGATATGAATTAAAATAAAACAATAAATGGATTAAATAAAATAATAATAAAATAGAATGCAAAGTCTTCTTTCTCATGTTAATAGATTAATGCTAATCAATATTGTTCCCCAAAATTTTATGGCAATGTAGCATACACATTCAATTCATCATACGAACCAATAATCAAATTTGATGAGGGTATTTAATGCTACTAGATGTTTATATATGCAATACAATTCCATAATCATGAAATCATTAATTAAGTAATTAATAACCAATTTATTAATTTTAATACGTCAAGTAAATGTACTAGTGTACATGTAGCTAACATATACATATCTCATGTGTGTACTAATAATCACGGTCTCTAATGCATAATTCATGTATCTTCACAAGAAATCATGCATGATGGTAAATCAAGTAAATGCATCATCCATTAATCTTTAATAACAAAATAACAATAATTCAACACTCATTGATCATCACAAAAATATTAATATAAATGAATTAGACAAGTGTATATATAACCATAGTGTTATATAATAAAGGATGACACCACCAAATACTTTTTAGGATCCCAACGAGACTCACAATAAACTCCAAAAACCTAGTCACCACTACTTCCATCATACACCTTCCACCTCTTCCTATGCTACAATATGGTGTAGTGTCAACTCTACCAACCTAACTATAGATATAACCCTAAGGAAGAAGCATAAACTATATCGACCTAACTTCCCCACTAGGAAACCAACAATTGTCATCACACATCTACAAGAGCATGGCTAACACAACCATCCCTTAACTTTAGGTTTTAGACGATACATAGTGAAACACCTCCACCCATCCTTATATAACTAGGGTCAACACCCTAACATTGTACCATATTGTGCAACTTATTTTCTTATATCCATGTCATCAAAGTACCATTCTAGGAAAGTTAAACCACGCTTACCCACAAATCATATTAGTGGTTGGGAATCATAAATTAAATCATAAGTAAAACTAATAAGTTATAACATATAACTATACTCCTGATATCTATGACTTCTAGGTTACCTTAGTAGTACAACCATTTAGCTATTGCATAACTTGTCAACTTGTAGGTTAGCTCACAACCAACATACAATATAGATATCTAACCATTTCATGCAATAATTTATATTGTATATGGACATTCAAGTAAGGATGTGTTCTTTTGCACCATGCATTGCATTTGTTCAATATTCACAATATAAATTGAATCGGTACATACATGCACTAAAATTCCACATTTTAATTTGCATGTTCAAAGAAAATAACATAACTATCAGCATTAAGAACATCTAGGTTACCTTAGTACTACAACCATTTAGCTATTGCATAACTTTTTAACTTGTAGATTAGCTTACAACCAACATACAATATAGATATCTAACCATTTCATGCAATAATTTATATTACATATGGACATTCAAGTAAGGATGTGCATTGCATTTGTTCAATATTCACAATATAAATTGAATTGGTACACATGCATTAAAATTCCACATTTTAATTTGCATGTTAAAAGAAAATAACATAACTATCAACCTTAAAAACATAAAATGATAAAAGTCATATACTATCCACATATAGGAACATAACATCTAAATGTTTACATAATAATACTCTTTAAAGATATAACCAAATCTAATTTTGTATTAAATATGTTTGAAAAATTAAAATGTATTAAGTTTCAAAATAAAATAACTATTCTAACATCTTTAATATATTGTGTTTTTTTATAAGAAATCATATTTCTGAATTTATAAATGGATTCAGTTTGTTGAAAAACTTCTTTTTTTTTCCAAATGAAAATTGGCAAGAATTATATTAAAATATAATTTTTCATCAATACAATATATTTAAAAGTAAAAAACAAAAAACTTCTCCTATTCACCTTTCAAACAAAGAAACTACCCTTCTAGAGTTCATTGTCATATTCACCTTTCAAACAAAGAAACTACCCTTCTAGAGTTCATTGTCAACAAGAAGAGACAGATCCTAATCTTGTTATTCAAAACAGACAAAATTACTTCCTATCAGAGTTACATGACAACAGAAAACGAGTGAGCCTAGCAATATAATATCTAGTCAAATTTCAGATAAACTTAAACAGAAAAAAAAATCCCCATAAAAGAACCAATCACCAAAACTTAATAGTACAGTACTGTATAGCATGCTTTCAATAGTCAGTACTGTATAGCCTGTATAGTCAGTACTGTATAGCCTGCTTTCAATAGTCAGTACTAATTGAATTTTTTTTATCAATACAGTACTGTATAGCCTGCTTTCAATAGTCAAATTTATTGTGAGTTATACCTCAAATTTATGAGTTATATCTCACTGGCATGCAGACTTGACGATCACAACATGTATAAAGCAGTAGTCTAAACATTCTACCTTTTGGGGAGGTTTTGGCCACTTTTTCGTTAGATTTTACCTGAAATCCGGTGATGAGTGGTTGAATCTGCAAATTTGAGTGGCTAAGTTTGTATAATAGGAGTGCCCGAGAGATTTTTCAACAACTGAATTCATTTATACATTCAGAAAAACAATTTAAATAACAGAAAATAGAGATTTTGTCCAAATTTACATCGCCGAATTTCGACCAATTTCTACCAAAAAAACCCAAAAAGTAGAAAGTTTAGCCACACCCATGTATAAAACCTCATGTGTCAGCACTGTCCACTTTAATTTGATTTGATCTTGAAGTTTTGAAAACTAAAAACTAGTCAATATTTTCGGCGCGGATCGCTTGTCAGGATTAAATAATATTCGGGGGCCAGGCTTTTCCGATGCCTGACGTCGAATGATCGCTTTCCCGGCTTATATTACGGGCAATGTTTGATGCGAATGCCGCAATAATCGCAGGGAAAGAAAAAGTTTTATAAGAATCCTTCAAAGTCTCAGAGAATTTTGAGGTTTGAATGCAATTGTGGAGGTTTCTTTTGAGTGGAGATAAGACAAACCCTAACCTCAGATAAGGGTTTTCGATTGAAACTCCTCTTCCGAGTCAAACGCGAATGGCGGGCGATGGCGGACTTCTCTCGATCCGACGGCGAAGGCTTAAAGGTTCATAATTCACCAAAAAACTGAGGTAATGTTGAATGCAAACTGTAAAAAATTAATGAATCGAACAAGTCGCGTGGTAATAGAAGTCGAGAGTTTTACGTTGAATTTGATATTCATACTTGTATTTTATCCAGAGATCTTAGCTTTTCTGGTCCAATTCCTGGATACAATTCTGACTTTTTTTTTTTTCTTAATTTCCTTGGGGTTTGCATTTGCAGTAGTTTATTTGTCAATAAGCAATAATTACTCTCTTGACTTCTTTCTGACTCTCTTTTCAATTTTTTAAATGAATGCTCCCTTACAAATCACAATGTTGCATCTAAATCCGTGCCTGCTCAGTACCCCATATCTCTTTCTCGTTGGGAGTACGTGGGTATTAGGGTTTTGACTGTCTACTCTTGGGTATATATATATATAATTTAAGATGGATATTGTAATTTTTGTTGTAGTTTAACAGTTTTTGGTTTTTTTTTGTTTTGAGGTTTTTCAGGTTGAATTTAATTTTGGATTTAAAAATATAATTTAAATAAAAAAAGTCTAGTTAGACAACCCCTATATTTTATATTTTATTTATGAATAAAATATTTTTTTAAATATAAACTGTCAATTCCATGTTAAAAGTGTAAGAAATATTTATGTTCAACAATCTTATTTTACTAAAATGACAAAAAAAACCTACACAATCTTATTTGATAGTAAAATGACAAAAGATTTTGTAATGCCATGACTCAACTTTCAAAGCTGGTCATTTTTCCTAGTTTTGTGGTTAGCTTGGTTGTCATTTAATAATAATAATAAGATTCTTTTGTGACCTCCTATGCTTTTTTTTACTACAAAACCTTCAGCAAAGCTTTAGTTAAAACAACACAATTTTGTACCAAGTGATTATTCAAAAGTGACTTGCAAAGGAGTTATGATATTTTTTATTTTATAGTTAAAAAGAGATTATTCAAATCTTACTCAATCTTATTTGATAGTAAAATGACAAAAGATTCTATAATGCCATGACTCAACTTTCAAAGCTTGTCATTTTTCATAGTTTTGTAGTTAGCTGGGTTGTTATTTAATAATAAGATTCTTTTGTGACCTCCTATGCTTTTTTTTACTAGAAAACCTTGTAAAATGACAAAAGATTCTGTAATGCCATGATTCAACTTTCAAAGCTTGTCATTTTTCCTAGTTTTGTGGTTAGCTTGGTTGTTGTCATTTAATAATAAGATTCTTTTGTGACCTCCTATGCTTTTTTTTACTAGAAAACCTTCAGCAAAGCTTTAGTTAAAACAACACAATTTTGTACAAAGTGATTATTCAAAAGTGACTTGCAAAGGAGTTAGGATATTTTTTATTTTATAGTTAAAAAGAGATTATTCAAAAATGACTTGCAAAGAAGTTATGATATTTTTTATTTTATAGTTAAAAAGAGTTGGTCAATTTTGAAAGAGGAATTTTAGCTATATAATCACCAAACCTTTAGTTAAAACAACACAACGTTGTACCAAGTGATTATTCAAAAAAGACTTGCAAAGGAGTTATGATATTTTTTATTTTATAGTTAAAAAGAGTTGGCTAATTTTGAAAGAGGAATTTTATCTATATAATCGTGACATGGTGACTTTGGAAATGGTTAAAAGCCTTATCCAAGTTAGTCTAAAATTGCAGGGTAATAAGTCATTTTGTGTTGATAGAAGGATTACTTTGAAATCAATCTAAGGCTTCCAACAAGTATAATCTTGTGGATGACTATCATTATCATTGTATATATCAAAATTCAAATCTTAATATCAAGTTTTAAAAAACATATGGCATATTAAATTTATATAGGAGACCTTGTGTTTTACATCTCTTCATTATATGTAGTTAAAGAGAAAGACAATATTTGCTAGGAGATCTTTTTTTAGACCATAAATTGCAATACCCAATAATATATTAGTGGGCATTCACAAGTTGATGGACGAAATTGTGGCAATAGGGTGCACATGAACGCACAAACAAAGTAACATGTGCACGTTCCTATAAATGTACACATGTTCCTAATCATAGAGCCTTAGTGCTCCCTGAACCACCACACATGCTTGCCAACTCAAACGCTTTAGGAACACACTATGTTCCTAAGTAGGAATGTACACACACTTTAAAACCTATGTTTCTAAGCAGGGGTGCACATACACATTCCTCAGCAAGAGCACACATTTGTGTTCTTAAACAGGAGCGTGTATGTGTTCTAAAGAGCATGCATGTTCTTGTTACAACATATGAAAATCTAGATAACCTACCATATTTTCACCTAAGGTTCATGTTTCCTCCTTTGACCATGTCCAAGGCCCTAAGACCCATACCTAGTAGTAAAAAATGTTGATGGTACCAATATACCTAGTTAGAGGCAAAAGATGCCCTAGAGAGGTCATTTGTGGTGGTTCAAGGTGTCATTCTTAGCCCAAGAAACATAGAATATTCCTTTAGGGATAAATTCTTGGGTTTGTTCCCTTGACCATATCCATGGTCCCAATACTCATACTTAATGTTCAAAACCTCATAATGTTGAATATCCCTATTCGAAGACCAAGGATACCCTATAAAGGTCTTTTGTGTTGGTTCAACGTATTGTTGTTGGCCCTAGATGTCTAGAAGCTTCCTTTAGGACCTAATGCCTGAGTATCTTCTCTTGATCACATCCAAGGAACCAAGACCCATACCCAATGCTCAAAATATCCTCATGATGCCCATATTCCCACTTGAAGGCCAAAGATCCCCTTGAGAGGTCATCTATGGTGGTTTAAGGTGTTATTTGTGACCCTTGAGTCCTAGAAGCTGCATAAAACTTCGAGAGGTTGGGTGTGGTGGTTTAAGGTATCATGTTTGGGATTGGATGCCCAGAATATTTGTACTTTAGCTAAGGCTTGGGTTTCCCCCCTTGACCATATCAAGACCTTGAGACCCATACCCGATCTGAAATTGATCTTTAAAGACTTGGCTAAGTTTTAAGCATGTGTTAAATTACCATTCAAAAACTTAAATGAGGAAGGAGATTTTAATGAAAGAATGTTGCAGTCATCTTAAACAATACAAAACAAAAAATAGACATAAGGAACAACAAACCATAACACCAAGCTTGATAATGGAGTTCGGTAAGGTTGCCTATGTCTTCGGGCCTTTTTCTCAATGGAGGAGGCTTTTTTATTAATTTATTCAAATGCGCAAAATGTACATAAAAATTGCATCAAATGGATTTCAAACTGGTCTCAGTGTGTTCTGCTTGATCTCAAGAATCCAACGCAACTGGCGGCACTAAAAAGGCTAACTCTAGCTCCCACAAATGGCCTCCAAAATTCCTTAACCTCGATGGTTTTTCCTACATAAATTAAATTGTTCTTCTATTCTTTACATAAATTTAACCTATAGCATAGTGGTTAAACTTTTGGTTAAATAAAATGAGCTTCTGAGATCAAATCCCAACAACCAACCTGGTTAAATAAAATGAGCTTTTGAGATCAAATCCCAACAACCCACCTTTCTTGGGCATCAAATATGAGTTTGTGCTTAAAAATATGGTTTAAAATATTTGATAAACCATATAATATGGCTTTTAACCCACTTGGCATACATAATGAGGTGTGCACCTTTTGATAAGAATTATAACTATATTCTATTGTGGCTCAAATCTGCATTTAACACCATAATATATGGTTTAAAAATCCATAGATGTGCTCTTGTGGCAATAAAAATGGGTAGGCGCGAATTGTAATATAGTATCAGCCATATTATATATGATTTGTGGCATGTAATAATGTGAAGCGCCTTTTTATATGGTCAAACAACCACAACTATATGATTGCCTTTTTTTTTTTTAATGCATGGTTTAATATATGGTCAAACCCCATATCTTATGGCATTAATATGGGATTCAATGCCATATAATAAATATCAAATCCCTTTAACTAAATCAATGCCAATCCACTTTTTAATGTTTGGAAGGTTCGACTCCTCCATATCTCATGATTTGGTATGAGTTGATCCTTTTTTAGGATTATATATATATATATATATATATATAACCTACTTTATAATATAATTTTTTCACATGATTTTAATTAGTAATATCTAATTACTAATCATATCATCTGCTACATGTTGTGTTTCCACTGCCACATGTTTTTTCTACGTGTTATGCTTTCATTGTTATGTGTTTTTTCTATGGAGTGTTATATGTTCAATTCTGCTACTGTCATGTGTCTTTTCTGTAGAATGACATATGTTTAACTTTGCTACTGCCACACCACCCTTTGACTAGTTTGACTTTTTTACTGTTTATGTAGAACTTATGACTGTGATAACTTTTGCATACGATGTCGTATTTACAATTCATTTGTGTCACCAGAAAGCTTACGACGAGCTCTTTGCAATGGCATTTTCCCCCACTAAGACCTTTTGGTCCTCCAAAAGGATATTAACCAGTCATCAAGTGCGGGATAGGGCACCCCACTTGTTCTTTGTCTTTAAACACTGTCATGTGCACCCATCTCATCAAGATCAATTGCAAAACAACCATGACAACTGACAACATATTGTTAGCCACTTGTACTCTTTCACATCTTACTAAAGCCACTACCATCCATGTTGAAAACATTATCAATGATAACATCATAAATATGACTACAAGTGAGCTAATATGTTTGTAGTACTTGCACAACATTAGCTTATATTGAAGCAAAGTATGATTGAATTTCCATTCTACAACCATCTCATGTTCATGCTTAAGATCAATTGCTTGATTTGGCACAATTATAGGTGTGTTGTTTGCATAAGTTGTCTTCCTTAATTGTTCCATTGTTTGAAGAGATTGCTTTTCTTTTAAGTGATGAGCATGTAAAACATATTCATTGTCTTCTTTGATTAAGTGATATTGATTCTATTCCCTATAGAATATTGCTTTACGATCATACAAATAAGGACTTCCTAAGACCATTCATTGAGTGGCACCACATCACACATTACCTCATCGACAAACTTTGATGAAATTGCAAACTTTAAAGTGCATTTATTTGTTATGTGCAATTTATGATTGTTGCTTATCCATTTAAGTGAGTAAGGTTTATGATGCATCTTAGTGTTTAATCCCAATCGTTTAACCACTTCCTCTGAAATCAAGTTAGATTGAGATCCACTATCTATCAATGTATCGATCTTAGTATGTTTTATTATCACCCTTATGTGAAACAATTTGCATCTAGAATCATACCCATCACCAATTTTACTTGTCAAACCAACTATTGTGATCTTAGTCTCATTACCTGAATCATATCCCAAGTTTGTTGGTTGTGTTGTTGTTGCAACTTTTTGCCACCCTTTCCTTTCTTTGAACCACTTTGGTCTCTTCTCTAGGTGCAATTGCCAACAATGGTTATCATCGTGCCCTTCTTTCTTGCAATGCTTGCAAGAGAAATTATCTTCCCCTCTTGTTGTTGAATTTGCTTTCTTTCCATTCCCCTTTCTTTTGTCCTCTTTCATTGAAGACGATTCCCTGATACACCAACTCTTGTTTTCCCTGCCTCAATGTATGTTGCTTGAACATAAACCTCATCAAGATTAGTAGATCCAAACATAAATACAGTGTTACGAATATGTGCAGGTAAACCCCCTTATATACTTCATAAGAGTTTCTTGGGTATGTAATGGAATATTTAACATTAATGTCATCTTACGAAACTCATCTGTGTATTCTTGCACTGTTTGTCCCTTTCTTAGTTTAGTACCTTTCCATTCAATTAAATCATTCTCTTTATAAACCAAAGGATAAAATTGCTTTCTAAGTGCAAAAACAAAATCTTGCCATGATGGAAATACATTACCCACTTGTTGCATGCCATTTTTCAACTTACTCTGCCACCAGATGAGTGTTGTGCCTACAAGATGAAACGATTCCAACTTGATTTGAGTTGCCTCATCCTTGATTTGTTGCACACTGCAAAAAACCTCTATCTGTCTGACCTAGTTATGGGTAATTCAAATTTCACATCAAGCTTAAGTAAAGGTACATCATGTTTATGGGAATGTTTTCTTGCGGTGGATTTTGAACTTGTACTTGAAGAAGAAGAAGAAGCTAATGGAGAAGAAGGAGGTGAAGGAGGAGGTTTAGGAGGATCCTCTCCTTCTTCACTTTTGTCTTGTTTAGAAGATTCCCCTTGGAAAGGCCTCTTCCATTCGAAGTAATCCTCATATAAGACCTTTACCATATCAGACATGGCGAATAAAGTCTTTTGCAACTCGATCTCATTCTGAGACATACCTTCTTCCGATGCCATCTCCTCACTTTGAGAAGTCTTGTTCCTCGATCCAATCTCGAGATCCCCTTCTACAAGATTTCCTTCACCACGATTCATCTTTTCCCTGGTAATCATGCAAACTCAAAAACCAATTGTCAACCTGTTCTGATACCACTTGATCCGAAATTGATCTTTAAAGACTTGGCTAAGTTTTAAGCATATGTTAAATTACCATTCAAAAACTTAAATGAGGAAGTAGATTTTAATGAAAGAATGTTGCAGCCATCTTAAACAATACATAACAAAAAATAGACATAAGGAACAACAAACCATAACACCAAGCTTGATAACGGAGTTCGGCAAGGTTGCCTACGTCTGTGGGCCTTTGTCTCAGTGGGGGAGGATTTCTTATTAATTTATTCAAATGCTTAAAATGTACATAAAAATTGCATCAAATGGATTTCAGACTAGTCTCACTGTGTTCTGCTTGACCTCAAGAATCCAACGCAACCGACAACACTAAAAAAGGCTAACTCTAACTCCCACAAATGGCCCCCAAAATTCCTTTAGCTTGCTGGATTTTCCTGTATAAATTGAACAATGCTACTATCTTTTGAAGAAATTCGACCTGGTAAACCTTTTGGTTAAATAACATGAGGTTGTTGGATCAAATTCCAACAACCCACCTTTCTTGGGCATCGAATATGAGTTTGTGCCTAAAAATATGGTTTAAAATATTTGATAAACCATTTAATATGGCTTTTAACTCACCTATACATAATGAGGTGCGCACCTTTTGATAAGTATTATAACCAAATTATATTGTGGCTCAAATATGCATTTAACACCATAATATATGGTTTAAAAATCCATAGATGTGATTTTGTGGCAATAAAAATGGGTAGGCGCGTATTGTAATATAGTATCAACCATATTATATATGATTTGTGACATATAATAATGTGAAGCACCTTTTTATATGGTCAAACAACCACAACTATATGATTGCCTTTTTTTTTTTTAATACATGGTTTAATATGTGGTCAAACCCCATATCTTATGGCATTAATATGGGATTCAATGCCATATAATAAATATCAAATCCCTTTAACTAAATCAATGCCAATCCACTTTTTAATGTTTGGAAGGTTCGACTCCTCCATATCTCATGATTTGGTATGAGTTGGACTCTCTTTTTTTTTTTAGGAATTATATATATATATATATATATATATATATAACTCACCTTATAATATAAATTTTCCACATGATTTTAACCTGATTTCAATTAGTAATATGCAACCATATCACCTGTCACATGTCATGTTGCCACTATCATGTGTTTTTCTTATAGAATGTCACATGTCCAACTCTGCTACTGTCACGTCACCCTTTGACTAGTTTGATTTTTTTATTGTTTATGTCGAACTTCCGAATACGATAAATTTTGCATACGATGTCGAATTTACAATTTGTTTGCATCGCTAGAAATCTTGCGACGAGCTCTTTGCAATGGCATTGTTCTCACTCAAATCCAAGAACTTTTAATTTTTGGTCTTTTTGGATCCATTTGGATCAATACCTAATTCTCGAAATCTTGCGAGGGAACTAACATCCTTTCTTAGAAGCCAAGGCCATTCAGAGGTCATTTGTGGTGCTTTGAGGCATTGTTCATGGCTCTAGATGCCTCAAATATTGATTTAGGACCTAAGGAATGTCATTGTTCCCTAGATTGTTTACAGGACCCTGGGACACATACATGTTTCTCAAAACCACCTAGTGGCAGTGACATCCCACACCATAGGGTAGTATACCCTCAATAGGCCATGTGTGGTTGTTTGAGGCATCCTTTTGGATGGCTAGAAGCTTCCTTTAGAGCCTAAGGTTCATGTTTCCTCCCTTGACCATGTCTAGGGCCCCAAGATCCATACTTAATGCCAAAAAATTCTAATGGTACCTATATACCTTGTTAGAGGAAAATGATTCCCTCAAGAGGTCATTTATGGTTGTTCAAGGTGTCATTCTTGGACCAAAAATCCTTGAAGCTTCCTTTAGGGCCCAACTCTTGGGATTGTTCCCCTAACCATATCCAAGGTCCAAATGATCATACTTAATACTCAAAACGTCATAATGGTGGCTATCCCCATTTGGAGACCAAGGATGCCTTGGAAAGGTCCTTTGTGGTGATTCAACATGTCGTCATTGGCCCTAGATGCCCATAATATTCCTTTAGGACCTAAGAATTGGGTTTCCTCTGTCAATCATGTCCAAGGACCCAAGATCCATACCTAGTGCTCAAAATCCCTTAATGATGCCCATATCCCCACTTGAAGGCCAAACATCCCCTTGAGAGATCATCTATGGTGGCCAGAGGTGTCATTCATGACCCTTGAGCCCTAGAAGTTTCTTAAAAAAATTAGAGGTTGGGTGTGGTGGTTTGAGACATTGTCTTTAGCCCTGGATGCCTAGAAGTTTTGTAATTTAGTGATGCAGGAATGTCTTTGGCCTCAAACAATTTGCATCAACAAAAAAAAAACATTTCAATTTCAAGCTAGTAATTATAAGGCGAAATAAGTGTTGTGACTCCCATTTTTGCAACACCAGTGTTGAACCACCTGTTGTTGCAACACATGTGATAAAAATTATGTTGTTGCAACACTATCACTACAACTCACGTTGTTGCCACACCAGTAATGCAACTATCATTGTTGCAACACCAATGCTACAACTCTAGACATGCTACAACTTTCGTTATAGTGTTGCAGTTATGCTATGTCATGACTCCACATGTCTTGGGCAGATTTAGTGGAATTTGGTGGGCCATAACTCCACGTGCCTTGGGTGGAATTTGTGGAAGTTGGTGGAAAAATTACAAGAGGAAGTCGATTGGATGGAAAACGATGGAGAATTTGGACCATTGTAACTGCCTAGCTTCCAACTCACATTGGTGGAAAAGAAAAAGAAATGATTGGGAGAAGTGGAACGGAAAAATAAAATAAAAAAAGTTGTTCATCTTCCAAGAAATGAGGGGAGAAAAAGAAAACGATGAGGGGTTCGTAGACAAGAGGGATGGAGCAGAGAGAGAGATGGGAAAAGATACGTTGTTGCAACACTATCGTTGCAACTCATGTTGCTGCAACACCAGTGTTGCAACTATCATTGTTGCAACACCAATGCTGCAATTTTCGTTATAGTGTTGCATTTATGCTATGCCATGATTCCACGTGTCTTGGGCAGATTTAGTGGAATTTGGTGGGCCATAACTCCACGTGTCTTGGGTGGACTCTGTGGAAGACAGTGGAAAAATTACAAGAGGAAGTCGATTGGATGGAAAATGAAGGAGTAGTTGGATCATTGTAACTGCCCAGCTTCCAATTCACATTGGTGGAAAAGAAAAAGAAATGGTTGAGAGAAGTGGAATGAAAAAAAAAATGTTTGCCTTTCAAGAAATGAGGGGAGAAAAAGAAAACGATGAGGGGTTCATAGTGTTAAATTTGGCAGCATTGACAGTCATTCTCCAATGAGAGGCCATATGGGCCACCCTGAGGCCAGCCAAGGAGATTTGGAGAATCAACCAGTCTTGTGAGGTATTGACAAAAGCCAGGGGAACGTACAACTTGTTGATATTATGGTAGCTGCGGTAGGTATTTACCTCCACGTGTAAACTTGACGAGAATAGAATATTCTAGGAAGCAAGAAGAAACCCTAATTAGTTGGCTAATAACCCTAGAAGACAAGTCGGCTCAAGAGAATGGATTGTATTAGGTTATTAGCCTCCGAGAGAAGAAGTCGACTAAAGGAAATATTATATACTAAAGAATTAGTACCCAAAATGAGAAGTCGGCCCAGGTAGTCTACCATAATTAGTATAAATACATGAGGCCAATCTTCATTCTAGCCAATATTCTCATAACTGTAGAAGCAACACTTGTGCGCACTGCAGTTGGCCAGTTTGTGTGCAAGTTTGGAGGAGAGTTGTCATTGCAGTTGCTGCAGCTAGCAAATTTCGGTTTTTGCTTGGACTCTCTCTTGGTTATGGTTTGGACTCTCTGATCAACTCTTATTACTCTTGCTTGGTGCATTATTCTTGGAGAAAGATGTGCCACCCTTTGTTTGGCTATCTAGCCTAGGGTTTGTTTCCATAATGATTCTCTATCAAAGTTAAGGTGCTCAGGGGTGTCTTCGGCCTATGGTTGGGTGATAATATTGATATTGTCTATGGTTAAACGAGCACATCCATCATATTCTAACAGGTTATGGGCCCACACCTCCTTCATTCAGTCTAACCATTGGAAGGGAGCATAGCCATAAGGATACTAAGCTCGTTGAAGAACTTCCGCTAGGGTTTCTAGTAGGAGCAGTTACCAAAGCACTGTCGTTAGGGTTACTAGCAGATGCAGTTGCAAAAACCCTAATCCTCTCGTTGAGGCACCTTAAGTGAAGGGATTGACCTAATTTCTGGATAGACTAGTGCGCCCTAACCTAGCGCATCTCCTGGTACTCTCAGCAAGATAAGATGTCAAGTTTGAGTTTTTGGTCAAATATAGGGTTGACCAAGTCAAAGCAACCATGAATTAATCTATAAAGTTAGAAAACAAGTTAGATGGGGCTTCTAACTTCAGAGCATGGAAGACAAGGATTGATCTCATCCTTGCCAAGAATAAAGTGTTGGATATCGTGAAAGGAAAGATTGTGGAACCAGAGTTTGAAGAAGGAAAAGAAAAGGAACCTAAGAATGTTGCAGTTATGGAGAAGTTCAAAGACAATGACATCAATACCATGAGTATCATAGTGGATTCTATAAAATACCACCTGATACCCTACATCTCCCATCTTGATTCGTCTAAGAAGATGTACGATTCCCTAACAAACCTCTTCTCAGTCAGAAACATTGCACAAGTAATGAGTATGAAGAATGAGCTCCGTGACATGAAGACGAATGATGATGACAACATAACATCATACTTTCTGAGGATCTCTCAGTTAAGAGGTCAACTACAAGCTATTGGAGAGATCATCTTAGAGAAGGAACTGGTAAATATAGTATTCAATGGTCTTCCTAAGACATGGGATGCATTTGCCGCAAGCATGAACACAAGGAAGGAGTATCCTACATTTGAAGGACTTTGGACTTGTTGTGCACAAGAAGAATCAAGGATCAGTGCAAAAGAGAAACCCCAAAAGAAATATGATGATCAATCCTTCACAACAAGGTTCAAAGATTCCAGGAATAAAAAGAAGTTTGGCTCCAGGAAGAAACCAAATCAAAAGAAAGATATGTCAAAAATACAATGCTTCAATTGTCGAAAGTATGGTCACTACAAGAATCATAGTCTTGAGTTAAAGAAAAGGAAGGAAACACACAAAGCATAAGTTGTCGAAGAAAGGGAACACTCAAAGAAATCCAAGCATGACAAAACAAACTTCTTCTTCTAAGACAAGATAACAATACTCTCCATAGTTCTTGTACATACTATGTTTTTTGTACATATCTTGCATATCTATAATATGTTCAAAAGAGAAACTATACTGATGGAAGAACAACAAGATAAGGATTACTATCACAATGACTACAAGTCAGGCAATACACATGAACAGATGAAGTACATCAAACCCTAGTAACAATCCATGTGGAAGTTATTACATAATTAACAACTGCAAGATAAGCCGAAATCAGAATCAACCCTGAAGAAACCTAGAAGAAGTAAAGACAGAAAGAAGTCAGCAATCAAGAGGAAATTGGAAAAGGACTTGCGACACTTTGCAGAAGGAAATAAGGATGCAGACGGAAGCGTGGGATCTCTTAGTTGGAGGGAGATGATTACATAATTCCAAAAGAAGAGCATGCATTCATGCATGAAGAAAGGATTCGAAGGGAGCTAAGCATAAATAGTATGATCCATTGAAGATGATCTATCCATGTTCTCATCAATGGTAGAAACCATGAAAAGCAACATGTGTTTTAGAAGAAGTCTTCTTCGAAAAGAAGCCTTAAAGTATCCCTGGTTGTCCATCCACATCCATGATCCTATGATGAAAGGAATAAGGTGGAATCTTTAGGGAATTGAATCTATAGAAAACTCCATGAACTCAAGAGCTAAAGAGAAATATGAGGAAGAACATGAAGATTCCAAGAAAGAAAGAAAATCTAGAACAACCAGTCATTATATCAAGAATCACAAGACTACCAGCCTTATATGAACTCACTAAAAGCAATCAAGCAGAGGAACTGAAAGTTGTGATAAAGAACAATGTATGGAAGACTTGTGAATCAAAGCATTGCAAGATCCAGAACTAGAGGTTCTTCCAAATGGAGGGAGGAGACTATGATTGTTTGTTCCAGTAAACCAAACATACCTTTACATGAGCCATTATATCGTCCACAGTATCCATGGTTTGGAGTTTACATCAAATGAATGCAAAGATCATTCTCCAGAATAATTGAACAAAGAACGTATGTAGAACAACCTCAAGGCTTTGAGGTATACCATGAAGAGACCTTTGTATGCAGATGGAAGAAGACAACTTGGTTGAGAACCTCCAATGCACAACAAAAGTGTGGTGAAAAACCTTCTATAACAGAGATACTGTATCAAAATGGTTACTCAGAACTCAAGGATGATGGATTGCCAATCCATCACAAAGCTCTCATGATGGCAGAAGAAGTACCACTTGGATATGTTCCAGTTTGACCCCTGCCACAATGTTATGAGCTAGCAGGAAACAAAATATGAATCCAACAATGATATACTATAATGATCAGAGCTATATGAAGCCTTCAGAGAAAACCAGTGTTCCAAAAAGACTGAAATATATTGAGATCAAGCATTACATTCTCCATGATGAATTCTATAAAGGAGAAAATGGTTCTCCAATATATATCTCCACATATGAGCAGATAAATAGATATTTTGGTAAAGTCTCTTCCCAAAATGAAAGAGTTTGCGTACTCAAGCTAGAGCTCGTGGAGACAACTTCCTTATCGAAAAAGGAAGAGATGAATCCCAGGTTGGGAGGGAGCACTGATGTGTTATTGATTTATGGACAATCATTTTTCAGTTCGAAAAATGGTCCAGGATGAGCAGTTCATTTCTAGTTTGGAAAGTGGTTTGAGATTTTTGAAGGACATGCATTTTCCAGTTCAGAAAATTGTCTAGATCGAGCGGTCATTTCATAATGAAAATGGTTCGATGGATTGTTGATGTACCATAGAAAACGATTCCCCTTGTGGTTAACATAGGGAATGGTCTAGGACAATCTCTCTTATTGACGGTCACTCTCAGTAGTGGTCAATAAGACTGGTTCACCTCATCAGACAGTCATTCTTTCGAAGCTCACAATTGTGAGCAGTTTCAAAGAATGATCCATTTTTGAGGTTGGTGCAGGACAGTCATTTCCTTAGGAAATGGTCTGGACAGTCATTCCCTAGGGAAGATTCATTCTCTCTAGGTTTCACTTTGTTTAGTGCAGGAGGAATGGCCCAAATAGGTGAATGGTCCAGGTTTAGCAATCATGGACATGCATTCCCTAGGGCAGACTCATTCTCTCTAGGTTTCACTTTGTTTAGTGGCAGAGGAATGGCCTAGATAGGTGAATGGCCCAGACTCAGAAATAAGAACATATATTGTTCCTTGCTTGAGAAGAATAGTCCAGATAGCTCATCGTTGATGTTTTACCTTCTGAGGGCATATGCTCTTCGAGATCTCACAAATGTGAGTGGAAGAATGGCCCAGATGATTCGGTTTATATCATAACAATGTTTTTTGTGTAGGGTGATATCAGATGATATGATTGTTATGGAGACTGTATGTCTCTGGACAATAGATGTATGCTACTATGGTGGATGTGTTCCATTGATTATGACTATATGTCACTGATTAAGTATCTGTGTGCTACTTGGTGTGGTACTGTACCACTAGATTGTAGTTGTTTACTACTATGGATAGACACAGTTGTGTTCTATTGAATGACATTGCTCTGATTGCCTTGAATACTATCAGTAGTGTTAGAAATAAGTATCAACTAGATGGATGAACAATGGACAGAAATTCCCCAGACAGAAAATGGTCCAGGACATTTATTCTTCTAGGACATATGTCCGGATTAAAAGAATGGCTCTTATGTCACTCTGTGGAGTGAGTGACTTATCCATCATCATGTATGATTACTCAAATGGAGTATGGTTTCGAGAGATGATGCAGCTGATGACACTGATAGTGATGATGGATCTCATGATCTAATCATGAGTTAGTCTATACGACTATGTTGATGCTACCAAGTAAATGGTATGTTTTTTCTCAAGACCATTACCTTCAATACCTCCCTAGCTAGGAGGGAGTGTTGATATTATGGTAGTTGCGAGAGGTATTTACCTCCACGTGTAAACCTGATGAGAATAGAATATTTCAGAAAGCAAGAAGAAACCCTAATTAGTTAGCTAATAACCCTAGAAGACAAGTCGGCTCAAGAGAATGACTTATATTAGGTTATTATCCTCCAAGAGAAGCAGTCGGCTAAAGAAAATATTATATACTAAAGAATTAGTACCTAGAATGAGAAGTCGGCCCAGACAGTCTGCCAGAATTAATATAAATACAGGAGGCCAATCTTCATTTTGGCCAGTATTCTCAAAATTGCAGAAGCATCACTTGTGCGCACTGCAGTTGGCCATTTTGTGCGCAAGTTTGGAGGAGAGTTGTCGTTGCAACTGTTGTAGCTAACAGATTTCGGTTTTGGCTTGGACTCTCTCTTGGTTATGGTTTGGACTCTCTAATCATCTCTTGTTACTCTTACTTGGTGCGCTATTCTTGGAGAAATATGTGCCACCCTTTGTTTGGCTATCTAGCCTAAGGTTTTCTTCTAGAATGATTCTCTATCAAGGTTAAGGTGCTCGGGGGTGGCTTCGGCCTATGGTTGAGTGACGACAGTGATATTGTCTATGGTTAAACGAGCACATCCATCATATTCTAACACAACCTTTGTGAGTCAAACCAAAATTTAGGACGAACGAGATGTTATGTGAGTCTAATGCAAAAGTCAGGGGGAAGGTACAACCTCTGTGAGCATAGACAGTCTAGTGCAAAAGTCAGGGGGAATGTACAACCTCTGTGAGCATAGACAGACTAGTGAAAAAGTCAAGGGAAACGTACAACCTCTGTGAGCCTAGCCAATCCTTGTGAGCCATGAGCAAAAGTCAAGGCATCTAGCAAAAGTTAGGTTGAATATAAAATTCCTATGAGCTAGAAACAACCAATATTCCTAATATTGAAAATGATATAAATGTATTGATCTAGTGCGTTGGCACGTGTAACATTATCCACCATGAAGAGAATTTTGAATTTCCTTGTAAAGAGTCAAGTTGTAACTGAAGTCTCAAGTCTAGTTCTATTTTAGAACTAAAGTGTAATGCTGAGTTATAATTGAAGTCTGAAGTCTAGTTCTATTTTAGAACTAAAGTGTAATGTTGAGTTGTAACTGAAGTCTTAAGTCTAGTTCTATTTTAGAACTAAAGTGCAATGTTGAGTTGTAACTGATGTCTTAAGTCTAGTTCTATTTTAGAACTAAAGTGCAATGTTGAGTTGTAACTGAAGTCTTAAGTCTAGTTCTATTTTAGAACTAAAGTGGAATGCTGAGTTGTAACTGAAGTCTTAAGTCTAATTCTATTTTAGAACTAAAGTGCAATGCTGAGTTGTAACTGAAGTCTTAAGTCTAGTTCTATTTTAGAACTAAAGTGCAATGCTGAGTTGTAACTGAAGTCTGAGTCTAGTTCTATTTTAGAACTAAAGTGCAATGCTGAGTTGTAACTGAAGTCTTAAGTCTAGTTCTATTTTAGAACTAAAGTGCAATGCTGAGTTGTAACTGAAGTCTTAAGTCTAGTTCTATTTCGAACTAAAGTGTAATGTTGAGTTGTGATTGAAGTCTCAAGTCTAGTTCTATTTTCGAACTAAAGTATACCAGTCTCAAGTTTAGTTCTATTTTCAAACTAAAGTGTAATGTTGAGTTGTAACTGAAGTCTCAAGTCTAGTTCTATTTTTGAACTAGAGTATACCAGTCTCAAGTCTAGTTCTAAGTTCGAACTAAATTATGAATCTGAGTTATGATTGAAGCATGCAAACAAGTTACTATTTCGAGCCTCTCCTCTTCTCCTCTTCAGCCTATATAAGCAGAGGTCGACCCCTCTCTTCAATATAGTTTTGATATGCATATTAAGGGAGAAGAAATAGAGGAGCATATTAGTGATAAAGAGGCAACATACCAAAGAAACATATCAGTGTTGTATATCAACAATAGAGGCAACATATCAGAGGTGTATTTCAGCAAGGTCTCTTAGGTCTTTGTCAGGTCAAAGTCATCTTGGCAAGCTCTTTAAGAGAAGAACATTCATGGTGGACATTTGCAAGTGATATTACATTATTAATAAAATAAAGGAATATCGTTTGTTGGGGTTTTTGTGCCTGTACAGGGTTTCCCCAGGGTATATGTGTTGTTGATGTGCATGCTTACTTATCTACATAGTTATTTCTATTCAGTTATGATTTGGTATTGTTGAAGTGTATTAAGCTGGAATCAAAGTGTTGAAAAAAATAAAAGAATTAATCCACATACGAAATCAAGCTCATAATTTAACATGGTATCAGAGCTTAGGGTGTGTTAAACATGTTGAAGTGCAATAGTAGGTACACATAGATCCAAGCTAGCTTGATTAAATTTCCAGTGTGAAGTCCATGGCATCCTCCATTTTAGTCAGGACTGAGGATAGGCTCGAAGGAGCTACCAACTTCAATGTGTGGAAGCTCCAGATAACAAATATCTTGCAAGAGCATGATTTTGAGTAGTATGCGACCACAGTGGTGGAGGAACCCACGAGTAATGCAGGAAGAGTGGCCTTCAGGAAGAGTCAAGCAAAGGTCAAATGAATCATCTTTGACTCAGTAAAATACAATACGATGCCTGCAATGACTTCATTAATGACTGCCAAGGACTGTATGGATACCTTGGTGAATCTGTATGAGAAACATGCTCCAAGTTAGAAGAGGACACTTAAGCACAAACTTAAGTATTTGAATATGGAGAAAGGTGAATCAATGGAATATTTTTGTTCCAAGATAGCCCAGATCAAAGATCATCTTTTGGTCACAAGGGTGACAGTGGACGATGATGATTTAGTGCATACCATTTTTTACGGTCTTCCTTCTTCATGGGGGACCTTCTTATCTAGTGTAAGTGGGAGAGAGATTCAGCTCACGTTTGAGAGGTTATGGCATGATTGTCTCTAGGAGGAGATTTTCATAACTACCAGGAGCGAGCCAACAAAAGAAGAGCACTCAGCTTTAGCATCAAGATTCAAGGGAAAGAAGAAAGACACTTTCCAAAATGGCTCTCAGAGGAAGCCAAACACCAAAGGTACATTCAAAGGAAAGAATATTGATACATCTAAGATTAAATACTTTAGTTGTAATAATTTAGGTCATTTTGCTAAATATTTTTGGTTTAGAAAGAAATATCCAAGGAAAGGGAAACATCTATTGGATTATTGAGAGGGGGGGTGAATCAGTAATAGAGAAATTTAATCATTTTTAACCATATAATCCAAGTGTTATATCAATGAAGAATTATCATCCAATAACTTCAGAGTAAATAAGCAATGAACAAATGAACAAACATACACATACACAATACACCAGTGTTTTACGTGGAAACCCAAATCGGGAGAAAACCACATAATGTTTTTTCTTATATGTATTGAAGAATTACATTCATTGGAAGTACCAACTTCCTTTGTTTTCTAGATGAAACTGGAATGAGGCTCCAACCCCCTAGTTTCTCAGGCTACAACCTGAGGGAAGCTCCAACTCCCCAATTCTCTGGATACAACCAGAAGGAGGCTACAACCCCCTCTGTTCTCCGACTACAACCACCTATCCTTGCCCCGTCCTGCCACCATGAAGTAGAATTAGAATGATGGAACCACTGTCAACATGTCACTATGAGATATACCATTATAAACCTATACCAATAAATCTGAACCATGCATCAACCTGTACCTCAACCTGTAATAAACATGTACCATAAACAAGTGCATCAACCATGCACCAACCTGTACCAAATAACTTGTAATCAACATGTACCATAAACAAGTGCATTCAACCATGTACCAAGTATGTACCAATAATGTGTCAACTACTCATCAACTATGACTCATCAATATGTACCAACATCATCCACTATACACCTCATGTATGTGTCAACTCATCAACTACTTGTCTCAATCATGTACTCAACATGTACCTCAACCAAAAGACCTCATCAATTTCATCATCTAAATATGATTTGTAGCTCTGTAATAGACTTGGTGTATATGATCACATTCCTGCAAACATTCATTAACTTCAACAACAAGAGACTAGCATTTTCATCAAACTTTTATTTAGTCTCACATGCCTAGTTTTGGATTAGTCAACAACCCTAACTTGAAGTAATCATAACTTTGTACCTGTAATGTATAAAGATCTAAAGCCGATACACAATGTTCTTCAGTGTGTTTTATGCAATTCCTCCAGGTTTCACTACTTGGAACCTCTCAGAAAAGGAGTTGTAACAAAAATGACATACCTTGCTGAATTCTGGATTATTCTAGAGAGAGACCTTATAGAGCGTGCCCCGCATAGAATATTTTTTCAATTGATATGAAACTATTAAAAAACATACTATAGACTGTACTTTAACCAACACATTTTGTTTCACTAAATTTGGATCTGTTTTGAAGAGGTTATGACATTTTTTTTTTCTCGAAACACCTGTTTTTGACTAGTTTCAGGACTAGCCACAAACCCTATTTTCCATGGAGTGTAACTCCAAAAATACAATGAACCACAAGATGATTTTTTTACCATAGATACTTGGATATGTTTTCTCAATGGCATAGAAATTTCACGGTCTGAATCATTACAGAAAAAAAAGTTATAGCGAAAATGGTGAGATGACCTGTAAATAACATACCCTAGAAATCAACATCAAAAGAATTTATCCTTCATTGCATTTTGACCTTCTTTTCTTCACCTTCCCTCAGAATTTCAGCTTAGATATCCTTGGTTATCTCAGAAACCTATAGATATTCAATATGCTCAAGTGTGATTAAAATGAGAGAGTCTTGCATCTTATTTATACTTTCCAAGTAGCTTCCTTAAAAACATATTCTAGGTCACTTGGCCCCACTTTCCTTATTTTAGGGTTAACCCACTTCTAATTTCTACATTAAATTTATTATTGAAATAATTTATTTTTTATTCACTTTGAATTATGATACACTCATTACTTCACTTTATTATTTACCTTTTAAAATCTTTTAAACCACTTTGACTACTTTGACCTTTTGGGGCTTCTAGATGACATATGAGGGTCCTCCAACTTCGTAAGGCCATAACTATCAAACCATGAGGAGTTATGTGACGTTTCACATACCACTAGAAATGAAATGACATGTACTATCCATATAGAATAGTATTATCTGAAAATATATCATAACTCATACCGTTATCCATCAAACAAACTTGGGTCCATTACCCAAACCTGGGGTCTCCAACTTCTCATGGCCATAACTCTCTAACCGTGTGGAGTTATGTGACGTTCCACATACCACCGGAAATGGAATGACAAGAACTATCCATATATGATAGTTTACCTGACAATTTCATTGTCTTTCATCTCATTATTTCACAATTAAGCATGGGTTCTCTTACTCTGCAAAGCGTCTTCCCATGAGGGCTTTCACCATAAGAGGACCACTTTGGAGTTCATCCATATTTACTACTTATCAACCATGACAAGAAAATAACGAGTCATCTTTACATCAAACAATATTGAGTCCATTACCCAAACCTTTGTGTTATGGGGCTTTCTTCAAGGGTTGACATTTATGACAACCAACCTTAATCAACAATCTCCCCCTTTGTCATTGATGACAACACTCTGATGCAATACTGAAATCATATCACTCATGCTCCCTTTGGAACTATGCATCTGTCCTTTATATTTGATAAATTTGGCTTTGTCCTATGCATCTGATAAATCCGCTCCCCTTGGAACCATGTCTTTGTCCTTTGCATCTGATAAATCTCTCCCCCTTTGTCATCAATGGCAAAGGTATCTTTCCATCCGGGGCTGCTCTCCCTAACTGAACTGTCCTCTTATGGTGCTTCCTCATGTACATCTAAGACATATAATATAAGCATTCAAAAAAAAATCATTTTGGAGTAGAAATAACTCCAAGTCTTTGGCGAAGATATTCAAACGCTTCCCGTGGAAGTGGTTTTGTAAAGATGTCTGTCACTTGTTCTTTTGTGCCCACATACTCAACTCTGATGTTCTTTTCTGCAACCTATTCTCATATAAAGTGATACTTTATTGGAATGTGCTTCGTCTTGGAGTGCATCACTGGGTTTTTTGAGATACTGATGACACTTGTATTATCACAATATATTGGAATGGACTCATCATACTCAACCTGTATATCTGTCAAAGTTTGTTTCATTCAAAGAACCTGTATACAACATGTTGTTGTTGCAATATACTCTGCCTCAACTATAGATAGAGATAATGATAATTGGTTCTTTCTTAGCCATGATACCAAACACTCACCTAAGTAGAACGCTGCTCCACTGGTGTTTCATCGGTCATCAATACAACCTACCCAATCTGCATCTGTGTAGGCAATAAGTGATAGATCTTTTCCTTTTGGATACCATAATCCAAACTCTTTTGTTCCTTTGAGATATCTAAATATCCTCTTTACTGCTATTACATGTGATTCCTTTGGTGCTACTTGAAATCGTGCCACCTGTCCAACTGTTTGCATTACATCTGGTCTGGATGTTGTCACATATAGTAGGCTGTCAATCATTGACCTATATTGCCTCTGATCTGTAGACTTCAAATCATCTTTTCTCAACTTACAACTGGTTTGCATGGGAGTGATAACTGGTTTGCAATCTTCAATTCTGAACATTTTTAACATTTATCTGATATACTTGGTTTGAGAAATAAAAATTCCTTGATTTCTTTGACGTATTTGAAGTTCCAGAAAGAAGGATAGTTCTCCAAGTAACGACATTTCAAATTCATTATGCATTTCTTTTTTAAATTTCTAGTTTAACCTGTCATCATCACTACCAAAAATAATATCATCAACATAAACTTCAATTAATAAAATATTACCTTGACTTACCTTGATGTAGAGGTTGTTGTCTGCACTTCCTTTTTTGAAACCTGTCTATTGCAGATACTGATCCAGTCTGGAGTACCATGCTCTAGGATCCTGTTTTAGGCCATACAAGGCCTTCTTTAATTTACATGCATAGTCTGTGTTCTCTGACAACTGAAATCCTTCTGGTTGTTCAATGTATACTTCTTCTTCAAGTTCCCCATTCAGAAAATCTGATTTTACATCCATCTGATATACTTTAACATTTTTGGAGCATGCATAAGCTAAAAGTAAACGGATTGCTTCCATTATGGCAACTAAAGAAAATGTCTCTTCAAATTCGATTCCTTCAATATGTGCATATCATTTACATACCAATCTAGCTTTGTTCCTTGTAACCTATCCATTTTCATTCAATTTATTCATAAAAACTCATTTTGTGCCGATCACATTCTTATTCTTTGGTCTTGGAACCAATTCCCAAGTGTCATTTTTCTCTATTTGATCCAATTCTTCATCCATGGCCTTATTCCAAAATTCATCCTTGTTGGCTTCTTCAAAACAGTTTGGTTCTATTGTAGATAAGAGTGCTAGTTGTGTTTGTTCTGGTGAATGGATTTTTCTTCTAGTCTCAACTCTTGCATCTTTGTTTCCAATAATCTGATCTGAAGGATGATTCTTCTGTACTCTTTTGCTAGGTGTCTTTGGAGATACTTTATGAACTTTCTCTTTTGCTTCTATCAGATTCTCTTCATCTTCATCTTCCTCTTCTACTTCTTTTTCATCTTCTTCTTCTAAAAGTTGTTCCATTGATTTGTTTTATTCTTCCTTTGATTCTGGTTTGTCTGTTTCATCAATTGTTACGTTGATGTTTTCCACAACTTTGTTCAATATTAGATTGTAACATTTGTATGATTTCCTTCTACTTGGGTAACCAACAAGTATTCATTTGTCCACACGAGAGTCAAACTTTCTCATTCTGTCATCTTCTCTTTTGATGTAACATTTGCTTTCAAAAACTATGAAGTGTTTCACATTTGTTGGTCTTCCTTTCCATAGCTCGTAGGGAGTTTTATCAATGTTGTTTCTGAGCATTACTATGTTTTGAATGTGAACAGTTGTATGCACTGCATGTGTCCAAAATATATCTGTCAATTTGGAATCCATTAGCTTTGTTCGAGCCATTTCCTGTACTGTCCTGTTCTTTCTTTCAACAACTCCATTATGTTGAGGTGTCCTAGCAACAGATAATTGTTTTTTTATTCCATGACTACTACAGTAGTCCATAAATTTCTTTGAAGTGAACTCTCCTCTATTATGAGATCTCAAACATTTGATTATTGAATCCATCTCATTTTCAACCATTTCCTTGTAGATCTTGAAGTTTTCAAAAGCTTATGACTTGTTCTTGAGAAAGAAAACTACAGACATTCTTGTCTAATCATCAACTAATAACATAAAATATTTTTCACCTTTTAAGCCCTTTGTTGTAGTTGGTCCAACTAGATTAATGTGCACAATTTCTAGTGGTATTGTTGTTGAATATTCCTTTGATTTAAACTTGGTTTTTGTTTTCTTTCCTTGTTGACAATGCTTGCATAAAGTGTTGGTTGGTTTCGTGATCTGGAGTATTTCTCTGACTGCTTCTCTTTTGTTGACTTTGACAAGGTTATCAAAATGCATGTAATCCATTCTTCTATGCCATAGCCAACTTTCATATTCATTTTCTAGACAACACTTTTCATTTCCAATTTTACTTAACACATATATGTTGTTTGAAGTTCTTGCAGCTGTACCGACCAATTTCTCCGAACCTTCTTTTCTTATCTCACACTTTTCTGAATAAAAAGTAAGTTTATGACCTTGGTCACACATTTGACTCACACGTAGAAGATTATGTTTCATATCTTCTACCAATAGAACATTTTGTGTCTTTTCATTCTTGTTCCCAATTCAGACTGTGTCTTCACAATGATTTTGGATGAATTATCATTTCTTAAGGAGACTGATCCATTTTTTTTCTTTTCGTAATGTAAGAAATTTGTCTTTATCACCTGTCATGTGTTTTGAACATCCACTGTCAACATACCAACCGTGTTTCTTTTTCTTATCTTGTAGAGCGATTGTACATTCTTCATTGTTATATTGATCTTGCTTTCTTATCCATGTCGTTTTCCGAGGTTCTGTCTGTGACTGTTGTTATTTTGTTGAGGTTCTTTAGGAGGGAATGCCATTCTGCAATCCTTGGCCATGTGTCCAAAATTGTTACATTTGTAACATTCCACTTCAGTTCTCAAATATTCAAACCTGTTGTAACTTCTTCTTTGTGTGTCATTGGGTCTCCTTGAATAATCCCTTTGTGTGTAACTCTCAAAGTTGTTATTGTTCCTGTTGTTAGCTCTGCAATTCACGTATTTATGTCCAAAATTATTACATGCATAACATAAACAAAAAAATATAGTTTAATACCTAAGAGTTGAAGATCTTCTGAAAGGAGGTGCTCTTATGAATCCTTCTTCTTCTTGAGGCCTATCCGTGTGTTGTTGATTCTAAAATCTGAATCTTCTTGGTGGAGGAGTGTCCCTGTAATCTTCCTTGTATATCTTCCTATCCTCTTTGATTGTTTCTGCATAGTTCCTTGGATTTGTTTCTTGCTCTGTTGTCTTGGAGCTTGATCCCTTTTCTATCTGATTGTATCCAAGTCCGAACTTGTTAAGATGAGATTTTTGACTGTTGATAATGTCATCCAGAACTTTTGAGCTATTCTGCATATTTTTCTTTTGAATATCCTTTCTTAGTGTGACAACCTCTGCTTCTAAGTTTCCAATGGTCTTGTCCTTTTCTTCTAGTTGTTCTTTGAGTGCTTCTTCAATTATTTTATCTTTTTCTATTTGAACCTTCAATTTTGTGATCATTTGTTCTAGTTCTCGAGTGTCATTTTTCTTGTCTAGTTCTGCTTGTAGTTTCTTGTTTTTATTCTTTTCTCTTCCGATAACTTCTATGGCACACATTAATTTTTCTCGATAGTCAACTTCTGCCTCTTCAATTTCTTCTTCGACTTCTTCACATTCTTCTTCGGCTTCTTCATATTCTTCTTCGGAGTCTTCTTTGTCAGAGTCTTTTACTACCATGAATAGAACTCTTCATGTCTCATTGTAACTGACTTCATCTTCATTTGATGATGAGATGTCTTCTTTGGTGTATAAGTTTTTCTTGAAAACTTTCTTTGTAGTTCTTTTGCCTTTATATGTGTGTTTTCCTTTTGAGTAACTCTCATCATTTCTCTTTTTCTTATGAGGAAGCTTACCTCTATACCTACGCAATTAAAACAAATTAAAGGAAGCTTACCTCTATACCTACCGTTGGTTCCCTTGTTTAGTATTTTGACGAAGTTGGCCACTTCTTCATCATCTTCCGAGACATCACTATTGTTGCTATATTCTTCTTGTTCCTTTTTATTTTATTTTGATCTTTTGGATGCCTTGAAGGCTGCTTCTTTTACATCTAGATTTTCCTGCTCAGTTCTCATTTTATATGCTGTGAAGATTCCATGAAATTCATCCATGCTTATTGATTCCAGATCCGATCTTTCTTCTAGTGCTCATATCTTAGGGTTGAATCTCATAGGAAGAGATCTTAGTATCTTTTGAACAATTACAGATTCTTCAATTTCTTCTCCCAATCCTATGATTGCATTCATTGTTTCATTGACTCGTAAGAAGTAGGCTGCAATATCTTCATTGTCCTTCATTTTTAGTTGTTCGAACTGACCTCTGTAAGTCTGAAGCTTTGCTGCTTTGATTTTTGTATCTTCTTCATAAATATTTTGAAGCTTGTCCTAAATCTCTTTAGGAGATTTATAATGTGCAACTTTGGTGAATAACGTATCACTGAGACCATTCAAAAGTGCATTTGTGGCTTTGAAATTTTTCTCACCGAGTTTTACTGCTTTGTCATTTGTTGGTGGAATTGTTGGTGTTGTGTATCCATCTACAATTGATTGCCAAACTTGAAATCCATGTGCCTGTATATATGTCCTCATCCTTATGCTCCAAAAATCATACTTATGTCCATCAAACTGTGGTATTCCATTTTTATATGAGTTGGTACTCTCCATGATCTACCTTTCAGTGGTTAAACTGATTTCTGAAGAAACCCGCTCTGATACCAATTGTTGGATTACTGAGAGGGGGGTGAATTAGTAATAGAGAAATTTAATCCGTTTTAACCATATAATCCAAGTGTTATATCAATGAAGAATTATCATCCAATAACTGCAGAGTAAATAAGCGATGAACAAATGAACAAACATACACATACACAATACACCAGTGTTTTACGTGAAAACCCAAATCGGGAGAAAACCACATAATGTTTTTTCTTATATGTCTTGAAGAATTACATTCATTGGAAGCACCAACTTCCTTTGTTTTCCAGCTGCAATTGGAAGGAGGCTCCAACCCCCTAGTTTCTCAGGCTACAACCAGAGGGAATCTCCAAATCCCAAATTTTCTGGCTACAACCAGAAGGAGGCTACAACCCCCTATGTTCTCTGGCTACAACCACCTGTCCTTGCCCCGTCTTTCCACCTTGAAGTAGAATTAGAATGATGGAACCACTGTCAACCTGTCACTGTGAGATATACCATTGTAAACCTGTACCAATAAATCTGAGCCATGCATCAACCTGTAATAAACCTATACTATAAACAAGTGCATTAACCATGCACCAACATGTACCAAATAACCTGTAATCAACCTGTACCATAAACAAGTGCATTCAACCATGTACCAAGTATGTACCAATCATGTGTCAACTACTCATAAACTATGACTCATTAATATGTACCAACATCATCAACTATACACCTCATGTATGTGCCAACTCATCAACTACTTGTCTCATCCAGGTACTCAACATGTACCTCAACCAAAAGCCCTTATCAATTTCATCATCCAAATATGATTTGTATCTTTGTAATAGACTTGGTGTATATGATCACATTTCTGCAAACCTTCCTTAACTTCAACAACAAGAGACTAACATTTTCATCAAACTTTTCTTTAGTCTCACATGCCTAGTTTTGGATTAGTCAACAACCCTAAATTGAAGTAATCATAACTTTGTACCTGTAATGTATAAAGATATGAAACTGATATACAATGTTCTTCAGTGTGTTTTATGAAATTCTTCCAGGTTTCACTACTTGGAACCTCTCAGAAAAAGAGTTGTAGCAAAAATGACATACCTTGTTGATTTCTGGATTATTCTAGAGAGAGACATTGTAGAGCGTGCCTCACATAGAATATTTGTTAAATTGATATGAAACTATTAAAAAACATACTACAGAATGTACCCTAACCAACACATTTTGTTTCACTGAATTTGGATCTGTTATGAAGAAGTTATGACGGGTTTTTTTTTTTTCCGAAACACCTGTTTTTGACTAGTTTCAGGACTAGCCACAAACCCTATTTTTCATGGAGTGTAACTCCAAAAATACAATGAACCACAAGATAATTTTTTTACCACTGATACTTGAATATGTTTTCTCAATGGCATAGAAATTTCACGGTCTGAATCATTATAGAAAAAAAATTATAGCAAAAATGGTGAGATGACCTGTAAATAACATACCTTAGAAAGCACTATCAAAAGAATTTATCCTTCCTTGCATTTCAGCCTTCTTTTCTTCACCTTCCCTCAGAATTTTGGCTTGGATATCCTTGGTTACCTCAGACACCTATAGATATTCAATATACTCAAGTGTAATTAAAATGAGAGAGCATTGACTCTTATTTATACTCTCCAAGTAGCTTCCTTAAAAACATCTTCTAGGTCACTTGACCCCACTTTCCTTATTTTAAGGTTAACCCAGTTCTAATTTCTCCATTAAATTTATTATTGAAATAATTTATTTTTGATTCAATTTGAATTATAATACTCATTACTTCACTTTATTATTTACCTTTTAAAATCTCTTAAACCACTTTGACTACTTTGACCTTTTGGGGCTTCTAGATGACATATGAGGGTCCTCCAACTTTGTAAGGCCATAACTATCAAACCGTGAGGATTTATGTGACGTTTCACATACCACCAAAAATGAAATTACATATACTATCCATATAGAATAATATTATCTGAAAAATATATCATAACTCATACCGTTATCTATCAAACAAACTTGGGTCCATTACCCAAACCTGGGGTCTCCAACTTCTCATGGCCATAACTCTCTAACCGTGAGGAGTTATGTGACGTTCCACATACCACTGGAAATGGAATGAAAAGAACTATCCATATAGGATAGTTTACTTGACAATTTCATTGTCTGTCATCTCATTATACCACAATTAAGCATGGGTTCTCTTACTCCGCAAAGCGTCTTCCCATGAGGGATTTCACCATAAGGGGACCACTTTGGAGTTCATCCATCTTTACTTCTTATCAACCATGACAAGAAAATAACGAGTCATATTTACATCAAACAATCTTGGGTCCATTACCCAAATCTTTGTGTTGCGGGGCTTTCTTCAAGGGTTGACATCAATGACAACCAACCTTAATAAACAATCTCCCCCTTTGGCATTGATGACAACACTCTGATGAAATAATGAAATTATATCACTCATGCTCCCCTTGGAACCATGCTTTTGTCCTCTATGTCTGATAAATTTGTCTCTGTCCTCTGCATATGATAAATCTGCTCCCTCTGGAACCATGCCTCTGTCCTTTGCATCTGATAAGTATCTCCCCCTTTGTCATCAATGACAAAGGTATCTTTCCATCAAGGGTTGTTTCCCTTGATTGAACTATCCTCTTATGGTGCTTCCTCATGTACATCTAAGACATATAAGATAAGCATTCAAAAAACATTCAAAAATCATTCCTTTTGGAGTAGAAATAACTCCAAGTCTTTGGCGAAGATATTCAAATGCTTCCCGTGGAAGTGATTTTTTAAAGATGTCTGTCACTTGTTCTTTTGTGCCCACATACTCAACTCTGATGTTCTTTTCTGCAACTTGTTCCCGTAGAAAGTGATACTTGACTGGAATGTGCTTCATTTTGGAGTGCATCACCGGGTTTTTTGAGATACTGATGGCACTTGTATTATCACAATATATTGGAATGGGCTCATCATACTCAACCTATATATCTATCAAAGTTTGTTTCATCCAAAGAACATGTGTACAACATGCTGCTGCTAAAATATACTCTGCCTCGGATATAGATAGAGATAATGATGATTGTTTCTTTCTTAGTCATGATACCAAACACTCACCTAAGTAGAACATTGCTCCATTGGTGCTTCGTCGGTCATCAATACAACCTACCCAATCTGCGTCTGTGTAGGCAATAAGTGATAGATCTTTTCATTTTTGATACCATAATCCAAACTCTTTTGTTCCTTTGAGATATCTGAAAATCCTCTTTACTGCTATTACATGTGATTCCTTTGGTGCTGCTTGAAATCGTGCCACCTGTCCAACTGTTTGCATTACATCTAGTCTGGATGTTGTCACATATAGTAGACTGTCAATCATTGGCCTGTATTGCCTCTGATCTGTAGACTTCAAATCATCATCTTTGCTCAACTTACAACTGGTTTGCATGGGAGTGATAACTGGTTTGCAATCTTCCATTCTGAACATCTTTAACATTTCTCTGATATACTTGGTTTGAGAAATAAAAATTCCTTGGTTTCTTTGACGTATCTGAAGTCCCATAAAGAAGGATAGTTCTCTAAGTAACGACATTTCAAATTCATTATGCATGTCTTTTGCAAATTTATGGCTTAACCTGTCATCATCACTACCAAAAATAATATCATCAACATAAACTTCAATTAATAAAATTTTACATTGATTTACCTTGATGTAGAGTTTGTTGTCTGCACTTCCTTTTCTGAACCCTGTCTACTATAGATACTGATCTAGTCTGGAGTACCATGCTCTAGGATCCTGTTTTAGACAATACAAGGCCTTCTTTAATTTACATACATAGTCTGTGTTCTCTGACAACTGAAATCCTTCTGGTTGTTCAATGTAGACTTCTTCTTTAAGTTCCCCATTTAGAAAAGATGATTTTACATCCATCTGATATACTTTAACATGTTTGGAGCATGCATAACCTAAAATTAAACGGATTGCTTCCATTATGACAACTGAAGCAAATGTCTCTTCAAATTCAATTCCTTCAATCTGTGCATATCCTTTACATACCAATCTAGCTTTGTTCCTTGTAGCCTATCCATCTTCATTCAATTGATTCCTGAAAACCCATTTTGTGTCGATCGCATTCTTATTCTTTAGTCTTAGAACCAATTCCCAAGTGTCATTTTTCTCTATTTGATCCAATTCTTCATCCATGGCCTTATTCCAAAATTCATCCTTACTGGCTTCTTCAAAACAGTTTGGTTCAATTGTAGATAAGAATGTTAGTTGTGTTTGTTCTGGTGAACGTATTTTTCTTCTAGTCTCAACTCCTGCATCTTTGTTTCCAATAATCTGATCTGAAGGATGATTCTTCCGTACTCGTTTGCTAGGTTTCTTTGAAGATACTTTCTGAACTTGCTCTTCTGCTTCTATTAGATTCTCTTCATCTTCATCTTCCTCTTCTACCTCTTTTTCATCTTTTTCTTTGAAAAGTTGTTCCATTGATTTGTTTTGTTCTTCTTTTGATTATGGTTTGTCTGTTTCAACAATTGTTACATTGATGTTTTCCACAACTTTGTTCAATCTTAGCTTGTAACACTTGTATGCTTTCCTTCTACTTGAGTAACCAACAAGTATTCCTTTGTCCACACAAGAGTCAAACTTTCTCGTTCTGCCATCTCTCTTTTTATGTAGCATTTGCTTCCAAAAACTCTGAAGTGCTTCACATTTGCTAGTCTTCCTTTCCATAGCTCATAGGGAGTTTTATCAGTGTTGTTTCTGAGCATTACTCTGTTTTGAATGTGAACTATTTTATGCACTGTCTGTGTCCAAAATATATCTGTCAATTTGGAATCCATTAGCATTGTTCGAGCCATTTCTTATATTGTCATGTTCTTTCTTTCAACAACTCCATTATGTTGAGGTGTCCTAGCAACAGATAATTGCCTTTTTATTCTATGACTGCTATAGTAGTCCATAAATTCCTTTGAAGTGAACTCTCCTCCATTATCAGATCTCAAACATTTGATTCTTGAATCCGTCTCATTTTCAACCGTTTCCTTGTAGATCTTAAAGTTTTCAAAAGCTACTGACTTGTTCTTGAGAAAACAAACTGCAGACATTCTTGTATAATCATTAACTAATAACATAAAGTGTTTTTCACCTTTTAAACCATTTTTTGTAGTTGGTTCAACTAGATCAATGTGCACAATTTATAGTGGTCTTGTTGTTGAATATTCATTTGATTTGAACCTGGTCTTTGTTTGCTTTCCTTGTTGACAATGCTTGCATAAAGTGTTGGTTGGTTTCATGATCTGGGGCATTTCTCTGACTGCTTCTCTTTTGTTGACTTTGACAAGGTTATCAAAATGAATGTGACCCTTTCTTCTATGCCATAGCCAACTTTAATATTCATTTCCTAAACAACACTTTTCATTTCCAATTTTACTTAACACATATATGTTGTTTGAAGTTCTTGCAGCTGTACCGACCAATTTCCCCAAACCTTCTTTTCTTATCTCACACTTTTCTGAATCAAAAGTAAGTTTATGACATTGGTCACACATTTGACTTACACTTAAAAGATTATGTTTCATATATTCTACCAGTAGAACATTTTGTGTCTTTTCATTCTTGTTCTCAATTCAGACTATGCCTTCTCCAATGATTTTGGATGAATTATCATTTCCGAAGGAGTCTGATCCATTTTTTTCTTTTCATAATGTAAGAAATTTGTCTTTATCACCTGTCATATGTTTTGAACATCCACTATCAACATACCAACCATGTTTCTTTTCCTTAGCTTGTAGAGCGACTGTGCATTCTTCATTGTTATACTGATCTTGCTTTCTTATCCATGTTGTTTTCTGAGGTTCTTGTCTGTGACTGTTGTTATTTTGTTGAGGTTCTTTAGGAGGGACTGTCATTCTGTAATCCTTGGCCATGTGTCCAAAATTGTTACATTTGTAACATTCCACTTCAGTGCTCAAATATTCAAATATGTTGTAACTTCTTCTTTGTGTGTCACTAGGTCTCCTTGAATAATCCCTTTGTGTATAACTCTCAAAGTTGTTATTATTCCTGTTGTTAGCTCTGCAATTCATATCTTTATGTCCAAAATTATTACCTGCATAACATAAACCAAAATATATAGTTTGATACCTAGGAGTTGAATATCTTCTAAAAGGAGGTGCTCTTATGAATCCTTCTTCTTCTTGAGGTCTATCTGTCTATTGTTGATTTTTAAATCTGAAACTTCTTGGTGGAGGAGTGTCCCTGTAATCTTCCTATCCTCTTTGATTGTTTCTGCATAACTCTTTGGATTTGTTTCTTGCTCTGTTGTTTTGGAGCTTGATCCCTTTTCTGTCTGATTGTATCCAAGTCCGGACTTGTCAAGATGAGATTTTTGACTGCTGATAATATTATCCAGAACTTTTGAGCTATTCTGCATATTTTTCTTTTGAATATCCTTTCTTAGTGTGACAACCTCTCCGTCCAAGTTTCCAATAATCTTGTTCTTTTCTTTTAGTTGTTCTTTGAGTTTTTCTTCAATTCTTTTATCTTCTTCTATTTCAACCTTCAATTTTGTGATCATTTGTTCTAGTTCTCGAGTGTCATTTTTCCTGTCTAGTTCTGCTTGTAGTTTCTTGTTTTTCTTTTTTTCTCTTCTGATAACTTCTATGGCACACATTAATTTTTCTCGATAGTCAACTTCCAACTCTTCAATTTCTTCTTCGACTTCTTCACATTCTTCTTCGGCTTCTTCATATTCTTCTTCGGAGTCTTCTTTGTCAGAGTCTTTTACTGCCATGAATAGAACTCTTCATGTCTCATTGTCACTGACTTCATCTTCATCTGATGATGAGATGTCTTCTTTGGTATATAAGCTTTTCTTGAAAACTTTCTTTATAGTTCTTTTGCGTTTATATGTGTGTTTTCCTTTTGAGTAACCTTCATCATTTCTCTTTTTCTTATGAGGACATTTGTTAGCAAAATGACCAATACCATCACAATTAAAACAAATTAAAGGGAGCTTACCTCTATACCTACCGTTGGTTCCCTTGTTTAGTATTTTGATGAAGTTGGCCACTTCTTCATCATCTTCCGAGGCGTCACTGTTGTTGCTATATTCTTCTTGTTCCTTTTTATTTTGCTTTGATCTTTTGGATGCTTTGAAAGCTACTTCTTTTACATCTGGATTTTCCTGCTCAGTTCACATTTCATATGCTGTGAAGATTCCATGCAATTCATCCATGCTTATTGAGTCCAGATCCGATCTTTCTTCTAGTGTTGATATCTTGGGGTTGAATCTCATGGGAAGAGATCTTAGTATCTTTTGAACAATTACATATTCTTCAATTTCTTCTCACAATCCTATGATTGCATTCATTGTTTTATCGACTCGTAAGAAGTAGGCTGTGATATCTTCGTCTTCCTTCATTTTTAGTTGTTCGAACTGACCTCTATAAGTCTGAAGATTTACTTCTTTGACTTTTGTATGTCCTTCATAAATATTTTGAAGCTTGTCCCAAATCTCTTTAGTGGATTTATAATGTGCAACTTTAGTGAATAACATATGACTGAGACCATTCAAAAGTGCATTTGTGGATTTGGAATTATTCTCACCGAGTTTTACTGCTTTGTCATTTGTTGGTGGAAATATTGGTGTTGTGTATCCATCTACAATTGATTGTCAAACTTTAAATCCATGTGCCTGTATATATGTCCTCATCCTTATGCTCCAAAAATTATACTTATGTCCATCAAACTGTGGTATTTCATTTTTATATGAGTTGGTACTCTCCATGATCTATCTTTCAGTGGTTAAACTGATTTTTGAAGAAACCCGCTTTGATACCAATTGTTGGATTACTGAAAGGGGGGTGAATCAGTAATAGAGAAATTTAATCATTTTTAACCATATAATCCAAGTGCTATATCAATGAAGCATTATCATTCAATAATTGCAGAGTAAATAAGCAATGAACAAATGAGAAAACATACACATACACAATACACTAGTGTTTTACGTGGAAACCCAAATCGGGAGAAAACCACATAATGTTTTTTCTTATATGTCTTGAAGAATTACATTCATTGGAAGCACCAACTTCCTTTGTTTTTCAGCTGCAATTGGAAGGAAGCTCCAACCCCCTAGTTTCTCAGGCTATAACCTGAGAGAAGCTCCAACTCCTCAATTCTCTGGCTACAACCAAAAGGAGGCTACAACCCCCTATGTTCTCCAACTACAACCGGAAGGTGGCTAGGACCACCTGTCCTTGCCCCGTCCTTCCATCCTGAAGTAGAAGTAGAATGATGGAGCCACTGTCAACTTGTCACTCTGAGATATACTATTGTAAACATGTACCAATAAATTTGAACCATGCATCAACTTGTACCTCAACCTCTAATCAATCTATACCATAAAAAAGTGCATCAACCATGCACCAATCTGTACCAAATAACCTGTAATCAACCTGTACCATAAACAAGTGCATCCAACCATGTACCAAGTATGTACCAATCATGTGTCAACTACTCATAAACTATGACTCATATATATTTACCAACATTATCAACTATACACCTTATGTATGTGTCAACTCATCAACTTCTTGTCTCAACCATGTACTCAACATGTACCTCAACCAAAAGCCCTCATCAATTTCATCATCCAAATATGATTTTTAGCTCTGTAATAGACCTAGTGTATATGATCACATTCCTACAAACCTTCCTTAACTTCAACAACAAGAGATTAACATTTTCATCAAACTTTTCTTTAGTCTCACATGCACAGTTTTAGATTAGTCAACAACCCTAAATTGAAGTAATCATAACTTTGTACCTATAATGTATAAAGATCTGAAACTGATACACAATGTTCTTCAGTGTGTTTAATACAATTCCTCCAGGTTTCACTACTTGGAACCTCTTAGAAAAGAAGTTATAGAAAAAATGACATACCTTGTTGAATTCTGGATTATTTTAGAGAGCGACCGCACAAAATATTTGTTGAATTGATCTGAAACTATTAAACAAAATACTACAGACTATGATCCAGGTGGATATCGATGGCCACCCACCTTCTCCAACTAGCCCAAAACATGTTTATGACAATTTTGGTAATTTACTATTTTTAGTAGCTTTTAACTTATGGGGCCATTTTGAGGCCCTAAACGATGTTTTTCAAGAAAACAGGGAGAAACATGGATCGTAAATCAATGTTGCTCACCCAAAAGTTGTAGTTCTCGGATAGATATTTCCAATGAGCTATCAAGCGCCTAAAATGAAGATCGTATGCAAAAGTTACAACCCCGGGGAGTTGATGCTAAGCTACCACCATTCTAACGAGTCTTTCACTCTATATTTTTACAGTCTCTGTACATTTTTTTCATTAATAGAAATCTTGTATTACTGTATATCTGTGAATCTTGTTTTATTTCTGCTATATCTCTGTTATATTGTTGTCTCTCTTACAATATCTCTAAATATTTTTGTGATATATCTCCGCTCTCATTTCGTGCCGAAAATAATCCGGATCAGTGGTATCAGAGCAGGCTACTCTTGATCGTTTTCAGTGCATGTCCCCGACGAGGTCTGAGTATAGCAAGTTGGGTCTTGAGCTTGTCTCTCTTGAGGAAAATCGCTTTCGCACACCCAAGAAACCCTCAATGGCGGAAGAAAAGAAAAACGATGGAGCATACGATCCTATCAGTCTGTTGCTTGAGCAAGCTCTCACGCGATAGAGGGACGAAATGATGGAGAATTTTTCCCACATCCTTCAACGCCTACCGATAGCATCAGGCGCATCTTCATCAAGCGACCACTTTGAAGGCACCTCTCCTTTCAAGGTACAAGTTAATTTTGATATTCCCGTATTTGAAGGTCAAATAGATGCAGATGCCCTAGATAAATGGTTAAATCTGCTAGAAGGTTATTTCTTTGTTCATAATTTTTCAGACAAGGAAAAAATCACCTTTGCACTCCTTAAGGCTCTCCCCCATGTCAAACATTAGTGGGAAACTTACTAGGAGCAGAGTTCCAAAGAGAAGTCTGGAATATATGGGGCCGAGCCCACTTGGGATTTTTTTGTGGATGCGATAAAGGAACAGTACTACCCTGTTGGAAACTATGAGGACCAGTACATGAGATGGACCATAGTGCGGCAAGAGAGGGGCCAAGCAGTTCCGGAGTTCACCAATAGCTTCCATACCTTGTGCACCAAGATGGGTATCAAAGACTCCGAACGACATTTGGTTCTGAAATACCGTGGAGCTCTACATAATACATCCAAATTGAAATGGATTTTCTGGATATCTCATCACTCAGTGTTGCCTATAAATATGCTGTTAAAATCGGGCAGAAATTTAAGAACCAGAACAAACGAGAGTTCGGGTCTAAAAATCCACAACAACCAAAGTATGACAAAGACAACCCTAACAAACAGTCTCCCGAAAATCAGTCCAAGACACAGGAAAAGAAGGGTCACGGGAAGACAAAGAAGGACACCGAAAAATGGTGCGATTTTCACAAAAGCCCCTGGTACAACACTGATGAATGTCGCTCAAAATAGTCATTAGTGGCCGATATCAAAGACAAGGAGCTGAACCCTGATTCAGAATCTGATTCTTAAAATACTGGTAAAAGACAAATCATCGACGCAGACCCCACTGCTATTGTCGCGACTACAACAATTCAACCAGAAGAACCAATAGATCTAGAAGAGGGGGAGCACCTTTTTCATTCACAGATGTGGGTGAAGGGGACGCCGCTACATTTTATTGTTGATAGCGGAAGCCAGAAGAACCTCATCTCAGCAGAGGTCATCAAACAATTGGGATTGTGAACAACACCACACTCACAACCATACAACATCGGGTGGCTTCGCCAAGGACGGGATCTTCGTGTCAGCCAGCAATGTCGATTTTCATACGGCATCCAACCCTTTAAGGATGAGGTATTATGTGATGTTGCCCCACTGGATATCTGTGATGTTCTCTTGGGCCAGCCATATATGTGGAAACGCCATGTTATCTACGAGTCTCGACCCCGTAGTGTCATTATTACTCTGGGGGGTCATCTCTACAGGATACCAGAGGTAGTTCCAACTACTGCCCCACCTAAACAGTGCCGCAATGTAGTATTTCATACTACAAAATTCATCTTCTCCACAATCTGTTCAAAAGGGGAACAAAAGGATACTGCAACCACTACAGCCTTAGCCCAAGCACCTTCTATCCACCAGAAGCAGGTCGACAAGGTTGCAACAAAGCACAAAGATTTCTTCTGCACACAGTCATCTAAAATATCCAGACTTGTTAAAAAGGTCCAAACCTTCCAGCCACAAGTTCGTGACGACCTTCAACAAACTAAGCAACGCGATGGTTCCAACAAGGCAAGCAACTCACCAAGATTCAGATTCAGCAATCGCTTTCCCCTCTCCCCCGGGAACTCAACGCAATGGAGACCATTGCTTCCTAAAGAGGGAGGATTGATCCATGTGGATATCGGTGGCCACCCACCTTCTCTAACTGGCCCAAAACATGTTTTTGGCAATTTTGGTAATTTACTATTTTTAGCAGCTTTTAACTTCCGGGGCCATTTTGAGGCCCTAAACGATGTTTTTTCGAGAAAACAGGGAGCAACATGGATCGTAGATCAATGTTTCTCACCCAAAATTTGTAGTTCTCGGATAGATCTTTCCAACGAGCTATCAAGTGCCTAAAACGAAGATCGTATGCAAAAGTTACAACCCCGGGAAGTTGATGCACCAACTTACCCAAAAAGGTCCCACATGACTTTTGGCGCTTCATCTCCCAGGGTTAGGTTTTTGGATGTCTAGGGTTTTTGGCATTCTTGCTTATTGTAAAAAGGCCTTCAGAGCCTCATTGTAATCATCTTCTCATGGATGAAAGTAGCCGTCACATCTATTCTCAGAGATAAGCTACCACCATTCTAACGAGTCTTTCACTCTATATTTTTACAGTCTCTGTACATTTCTTTCATTAATAGAAATCATGTATTATTGTATATCTGTGACTCTTGTTTTATTTCCGCTATATCTCTGTTATATTGTTGTCTCTCTTGCAATATCTCTAAATATTTCTGTGATATATCTCCGCTCCCATTTCGTGCTGAAAATAATCCAAATCATACTGTACACTAACCAAAACATTTGGTTTCACTGAATTTGGATCTGTTATGAATAATTTATGACGTTTTTATCCGAAACACATGTTTTTGACTAGTTTCAGGACTAGCCACAAACCCTATTTTCCATAGAGTGTAACTCCAAAAATACAATGACCCACAAGCTGATTTTTTTACCACAGATACTTGGAAATGTTTTCTCAATGGCATAGAAATTTCATGGTCTGAATCATTATAAAAAAAAATTTATAGCGAAAATAGTGAGATGACTTGTAAATAACATACCTTAGAAAGAACCATCAAAAGAAATTATCATTCCTTGCATTTTGGCCTTCTTTTCTTCACCTTCCCTCAGAATTTTGGCTTAGATATACTTGGTTACCTCAGACACCTATAGATATTCAATATTCTCAAGTGTGATTAAAATAAGAGAGCCTTGCCTCTTATTTATACTCTCCAAGTAGCTTCCTTAAAAACATCTTCTAGGTCACTTGGTCCCACTTTCCTTATTTTAGAGTTA
>ML801640.1:41525-71909 GCA_009831015.1 Picea engelmannii
TAATTTCTCCATTAAATTTATTATTGAAATAATTTATTTTGTATTCAATTTGAATTATAATACACTCATTACTTCACTTTATTATTTACCTTTTAAAATCTCTTAAACCACTTTGACTACTTTGACCTTTTGGGGCTTCTAGAGATAACATATGCAGGTCCTCCAACTTCGTAAGGCCATAACTATCAAACCGTGAGGAGTTATGCAACGTTCCACATACCACCAGAAATGGAATGACATGTACTATCCATATAAAACAGTATTATCTGAAAATATATCATAACTTATACCGTTATCCATCAAACAAACTTGGGTCCATTACCCAAACCTGGGGTCTCCAACTTCTCATGGCCATAACTCTCTAACCATGAGGAGTTATGTGACGTTCCACATACCAACGGAAATGGAATGAAAAGCACTATCCATCTAGTATAGTTTACCTAAAAATTTCATTGTCCTTCACCTCATTATTCCACAATTAAGCATGGGTTCTCTTACTCCGCAAAGCGTCTTCCTGTGAGGGCTTTCACCATAAGGGGACCACTTTGGAGTTCATCCATATTTACTTCTTATCAACCATGACAAGACAATAATAAGTCATCTTTACATCAAACAATCTTGGGTCCATTACCCAAATCTTTGTGTTGTATGGATTTCTTCAAGGGTTGACATCAATGACAACCAACCTTAATCAACAACATCATGTCTCAACTGCTGAGGATGATGAATCCAAAAGAAAACATAAAAGTCCTTCTAATGAGAAAGAAAATAGAAAATAATATTACTTGGTTTATGCCTTATCCAGTTCATTTTTCACGGGGCTGAAAACTTGGTTAGTAGATAGTGGTGCATCAAAGCACATGACAGGGTACAAGGAGATCCTCTTAAATTTCGAGACAAAATCTTTTGTCGAGCAGTTTGAGCTTGGGGATGAAAAATGTTACAAGATAGAGGGAATAGGCTCTATCTCCTTTAGATTGGAATCTGGGGCTAGACTTCATGTTGATGAAGTATTTTATGTTCTAGGGCTCAAGAAGAATCTATTATTAGTTGCAACCCTTGAGGACAAGGGATATTGGGTGATCTTCAAAGACTTGAAGGCACTACTATCGGCTAAAGGTAGCCACTTAAGTACAACATAACCCATTGGAACTCACAGTGGAGGACTATACGTCATGTCAAGACAGTTAGTTTAGGCATTGGCTCATGATGCAACTAGCTCCAACGAGTTGTGGCACAAAAGACTTGGACATATTCATTACAAATCTCTTCCAGATCTAAAGAACATGGTATGTGGCATGCCCTCTATTTCTCTTAGTAAAAATGAAATTTGTAAGGGATGCATGTTAGTAAAACTATAAAGAAAGCATTTCCTAGTAGTGACAACAAAGCTCAGGGTATCTTAGATCTGGTTCATTTTGATGTATGTGGCCCCATGTCATCTCCCTCACTCAATGGTTGTTTGTATTATGTCATTTTTATTGATGATTACTCAAGAGAATGTTGGATATATTTTCTTAAAGCTAAAAGTGACACATTTGATCAATTCAAAGTGTATAAAGCCTTTATTGAAAAACAGACAGGGAAACACATCAAAATCCTTAGAACAAACAATGGAGGAGAGTTTGAATCTCTTCAGTTTGAGAATTTCTGCAATTCAATAGGAATCAAGAGGCAGTTGACCGTGCCATATAACCCTCAACAAAATGGAGTTGTTGAGAGGAAAAACAAGAAAATTTGTGAGGCAGCGAAAGCAATGATGTTTGACCAGGATCTGCCAAATTCTTTATGGGAAGAAGCTACCTCCACTGCCGTGTATATTCAGAACACGTGTCCACATTCTATCTTGAAGGACAAGACTTATGAAGAGGTCTTCTCAGGGATCAAAACTGAAATAGGGCATCTAAGGATATTTGGGTGTCCTGTGAATATTCATATCCCTAAGGAAAATAGGACAAAGATTGAACCCTCAGGCAAGAAATGGGTTTTTGTGCGGTACATTGAGAACTCAAAGGCTTACAGGATTTATGTACCAGGTCAGAGGAAAATAGAGGCAATCATATATCTGACTTTCCATGAGAAAGCTGCATTTAAGAAATCAAGAGAGCTTCAACAGGAATCAGAAGTAGTTTAGCCAGCTTCACCCTCTTCTGAAAATGAAGAATCATATGATCAAAGGGAGGAACCTCATGAAGGGCCAAGTAATGAGCCCCTAGAACTTGTTGAAGTGTTAGAAAGAACTCTTGAAGAACCTCTAGCCAAAAGGAAGCTAGGGTGGCTTAAATAAATAATGCAGGAAGTAGAAAGGATAGCTGCTTCCAAAGGAACTTTCAGGGAAATGAAGAGTCCTCATAGGTTTGGAGGCTATGTTGCACTGATGAGCAGCATTAGTGATGTTGAACCTTCTTCATTTGAAGAAGAAGATAAATTACAAGTATGGAAGGATGCCATGCTTGAGGAATATAGGTCTATTATAAAGAACAATGTTTGGGACATTATGTCGAGGCCAAAAGACAAATCAATGGTTTCTTCCAAATGGATCTATAAGATCAAACATGTAGCTGATGGAAGTGTGGAAAAGTTCAAAGCAATATTTGTAGCTAGAGGCTTCACTCAGAAAGAAGGAATCAACTATGAAGAGACTTTTTCCCCTGTAGCCAGGTATACCTCCATTCGAACTATTATTGCTTTAGCTTCCATTATTGGTTGGAAGCTACATTAGATGGATGTAAAAACAACATTCTTGAATGGAAATATTGAATAAGAGGTATTTGTAGAACAACTAGATTGTTTTGTACTGCATAACAAAGGCACTCATGTATGCAAGCTAAGGAAGGCCTTGTATGGTCTTAAGTAGGCTCCCAGATTTTGGTATGACAAGATTGATGGCTTTCTTAAAAGCCCAGGCTTTCAGAAAAGTGATGCTGATGCAAATCTATACTTCAAGGTAAGAGGTAACAATTCTGTTATACTAATCTTGTATGTTGATGATCTCTTTCTAACAGGAGATGAAGGGATCATAGCCTAGTGTAAGAGGGATCTAACCTCAGAATTCGAGATGAAATACTTAGGCTTGATGCATTACTTCCTAGGATTGGAAGTGTGGAAAAGACAGGGAGAGATATTTTTGGCACAAGGAAAATACACAATGGATGTACTAAAGAGGTTTGGTATGATGGATTGCAAATCCATGTCTACTCCGATGGTTACCAACTTGAGGAAGCTGCATGATTTTGATACAGGTTCAGATTTGGTGGATCCCACCATGTATAGGTAGCTGATTGGATCATTGATGTACATGATCCACACTAGGCCAGATATATGTTATGCAGTGATTGCAATGAGTCAGTTCATGATTGAACCGAGACAGAGACACTCGGTGGCAGCAAAGCACATCTTGAGATATCTTAGAGGGACCATTACTTATGGTCTGAGATATACATCCAGTGGTGGTTTATTTCTGCATGGGTATGTAGATGCTGACTGGGAAGGAAGCCCAGTGGATCATAAGAGTACTTTTGGATACTGCTTCAGTTTAGGATGCACTATGATCTCTTGGTCAAGTCGGAAGCAAAGATCCATTGCACAGAGTACAACATAGGCTGAGTACATTGCAGCAAGTGATGCTAGCAAGGAAGCAATATGGCTTTGAAAATTGGTTTCTGGGTTGATGGTTCACTGTGATAATCAAAGTTGCATAAAATTAATAGAGAACTCGGTATTTTATGACATGTCAAAACATATTGACATGAGGTACCACTACATCCAAGACTTGGTCCAGAGAAAAACTGTAAAGTTACAATACATAGCCATAAATGAGCATGTAGTTGATATCCTGAACAAGCCTCTGACCTCGAGACAATTTGTGCAGCTGAGAAGCAAGCTTGGTGTGGATGAGAATGACTCTCCTTCTGAGAGGGAGTGTTAAATTTGGCAACATCGACAATCATTCTCCAATGAGAGGCCATATGGGCCACCCTGAGGCTAGCCAGGGATATTTGGAGAATCAACCAGTCTTGTGAGGTATTGACAAAAGTCAGGGGGAACATACAACCTCTGTGAGTCAAACCAAAATTTAGGATGAACGAGATGATATGTGAGTCTAATGTGAAAGTCAGGGGGAACATAAAACCTTTGTGAGCATAGACAATCTAGTGCAAAATTCAGGGGGAACGTACAACCTCTATGAGCATAGATAGACTAGTGAAAAATTCAGGGGGAACATACAACCTCTGTGAGCCTAGTCAAGCCCTGTGAGCCATGAGAAAAAGTCAAGGCATCTAGCAAAAGTTAGGTTGAATATAAATTCCTATGAGCTAGAAACAAACGATATTCCTAATATTGCAAATGATATAAATGTATTGATCTAGTGTGTTGGCATGTGTAACATTATCCACCATGAAGAGAATTTTGAATTGCCTTGTAAAGAGTCGAGTTGTAACTAAAGTCTTAAGTCTAGTTCTATTTTAGAACTAAAGTGTAATGTTGAGTTATAACTGAAGTCTTAAGTCTAGTTCTATTTTATAACTAAAGTGTAATGTTGAGTTGTAACTGAAGTCTTAAGTCTAGTTCTATTTTAGAACTAAAGTGTAATATTGAGTTGTAACTAAAGTCTTAAGTCTAGTTCTATTTTCGAACTAAAGTGTAATGTTGAGTTGCAACTGAAGTATTAAGTCTAGTTCTTTTTTCGAACTAAAGTGTAATGTTGAGTTGTGACTGAAGTCTCAAGTCTAGTTCTATTTTCGAACTAAATTATACCAGTCTCAAGTCTAGTTCTATTTTCGAACTAAAGTGTAATGTTAAGTTGTAACTGAAGTCTCGAGCCTAGTTCTATTTCGAACTAGAGTATATCAGTCTCAAGTCTAGTTCTAAGTTTGAACTAAAGTATGAAGCTGGGTTATGATTAAAGCATACAAACACGTTACTATTTCGAGCCTCTCCTCTTCTCCTCTTTAGCCTATATAAGCAGAGGTCGACCCCTCTCTTCAATACAATTTTGATATGCAGGTTAAGGGAGAAGCAATAGAGGAGCATATCAATGATGAAGAGGAAGCATACCAAAGCATCATATCAATGTTGTATATCAACAATAGAGGAAGCATGTCAGAGGTGTATTTCAGCAAGGTCTCTTAGGTCTTTGTTAGGTCAGAGTCATCTTGGCAAGCTCTTTAAGAGTATAACATTCATGGTGGATATTTGTAAATGATATTACATTATTAATGTAATAAAGTAATATCGTTTGCTGGGGTTTTTCTCCCTGTACAGGGTTTCCCCGGGGTATATGTGTTGTTGATGTGGATGCTTACTTATCTACATAGTTATTGCTATTCGGTTATGATTTGGTATTGTTGAAGTGTATTAAGATGGAATCAAAGTGTTGAAGAAAATAAAAGAATTAATCCACATATGAAATCAAGCTCATAATTTAACACATAGACAGGAGGGAAAAAGCAGAGAGAGAGATGGGAAAAGAGAGGAAATAGAGAAGGGGCGTTTACAGGAAAATAGAGCAGAGGAAGGGACACCCAATTTTGGATTCACAACATGGAATAGTGAACATGCACCCAGTCATTGAATCAGAATGATAATTGTGCTAGATTGTTTGGTAATGTAATGAGACTGTAAAAACCAATTTGTCTTGTTAATAAATAATATTGAGACTTATGTGGAGCATCCTTCACATTCCATATATGTTGTATATGTGTGTCAGTTTAGGGCCACTCTATTCTATGATTGTAGGGATCTGTGTTAGTTGTCAATCATTGCTAATTAATGAAATATTTTGGCAATCAATCTGATGGATATTATGATGTAGTCTAGGTGTTACAAACCTGGGGGAGGATCTTATAGGTGTTAATACCTTCTCTTAAATCTCCCTATTTTCAATTATTTTATTTTCTTCTTTGTCCAATTCCCTTATCTTCTTTTGATGGCTCAGATCTCTTCTTTCTCGTGTTGTTTGATTAGTTTCCTAATCTTCCCTGATCTACACTTCCTCTTCTTAGCTCAACTACTTCACCTTTGCCATTTTTTAACCTACTGCAATTAAACCAAAATCTATTCATCTTTTCAACAACTCACTCTCTTAAAGTTTTTCACCATATGGATTTCCATAGCTAATGCACTACCCATAGGTGGCCATGATCCAACTATGTGCAATCTAGTGCTCTTCCTAGTACACTTAATTCTTCTCTCGAACTTACTCAATGATGAAGTCTCCAGGATACTATATGTACAAATCTGGATCAAGTTCAAGGAGTCTATAGGTATAGACCTGCATAGATATTTACTCCTCTGATATCAAACCAATGTAGTCACTCAGCTGCAAGCAAAATCGATACTTTGTTACAGGGCTAGAACATAGAAGAACAAAACAAAATAAGATAATTTGAAAACACAAATAGTCTCACAGTAATTAAACTCTCCATACTCAAGCAAAAGAAATCCCCTTTATTGATATAACAAGAAACAACCTTAAAAAAAATAACATATTCAAAAAAAAATGCTTTTTCGGGAACCAATCCTGGGCAACTTTATTTCAATACCCAAAACCCAAAACTTAGAAAAATTGATTGTCTATAACATTACAGTCTCAGGACAACACAAGTCTGATTACATAGAGATAAAAATTGGCACATTGGATACATGATTGGATTTTTAACCCATTTTCATTGTCCCTTGGCATGCACGATGCCTCTAATTAATATTTTCATAGGTATCAATTTGTTACAATTCAATGATATTTCATAGGTTGTATTTATTTATTTATTTATTTTCTTTTAAAATGCTAATAAGGTTTGCATATTAACATTTTGGATAAGAAGGTCCAGGATGGGGTGCCACGTAGCAATGGGAGGCTACACAGCCTGCCCAGGACTCAATCCATAAATATGGCAGACCATCGCCCTTCACCTTAGTCTTGAATGAAGGGCGACCATTACTTCCTACAGAGAATGGGAGGACAACTCCCTCAAGTTAGGATAATGGCGGCACCGAAGTTTAATTGCAGAGGTCAATCGAGTACAGGGGTCATGTCGACTAGGAGTTATCTCTCCCGCTCCGCTTGGGTTGTCACTACTCTTCTGCACTCCACCACCCTGCATGCTCTAAGAACGGGACCAACGAGCAGTGGGTTTTCCTCACAGTCACTCAGTGAATTCTTAGCCTTCCTGTCCTATATATGCTGAGGGAGAGGGGAAAGCTGAGCCACGGCCCAACTTGGTACAGTTACGCCACCTGACAAAGACGGGTGCAACAGTTGGAAAGAGCCATGTCCATAGCCCAGACTCAACTCATGGAGAGGCCAAGAACTCCACCAATGGCTTATGTCAAGGAGGTGATTCCGGAGGAACCTATCCAGGTTCCTCCAGAATCCCTCCTATTCACAATTCTAGATGATTTGCAGTTCCCTAGCCACAAAAAAGCGAGCACAAGCACATAGGCTTCCATGGAAGGCACCACCTGCATAATTGAGGAGGGAATTCCTCCACTTGGACTCCAATGTTTCAACCCATGATACCAACAAAAAAATCGGGGAAGAGGCAGAGGCGGTCAAGGCAGAGAATATTGGTACCACGCAGGAGGACTTGGGCACCGCATGGGAGGACCACCCAGTCTTGGTGCCTCCACCTCTCTCTGCAATCCTTGAATTTTTCCCTGCTCTGCCACCTCTCATCAACCCAGAGCAACTAGAGCTCATCTTTGAGCTTAGATCCAAATGGCGGACCAAATCCACTGGGACACCCTCATGAGTCATCGGATCAACATGCTGTATGACGCATTCTCGAATGCACCGGATAATCAATGTTCCCTGACTTGTGTGAAGCCTTTCGTTCTCTAGCCCAAGGATGACCCTCTGACTGGATCTTCAGACGACATACCCCCAGGTGCAAATGATTAATCTCTGGTTCTTTACAATGGGTACCTTGTACAATTCCTACCCAGATCTCTGTACTGAGACGATGCAGATTTACAATCTTGTTTTATTTTTCCAGTTGTTAGCTTGTCTTAGATTCCTAGAACAGTTCTTTAAGAACATAAATCTGCCACCTTCTCTAGTTTCTGTTTGGCAGGGAAGATGGCGGATATCTCTTTTGACTAAAAGTATCACAATCTGCTACCTGTTCTGGTTTCCGCTAATTTGGTGGAATAGGTGGCATACTGATGACATGTGGCATTTTTGTATTATAACAACACATTAATAGGAAGCACCCCTTTTTTTATTAAAAATAAACATTTTGGATAAGAAGAGTAATTATATGGTGCTTCACTCTTTTAAGCAGTTTGTTTCACATCGTTATCATGATAGTTGAGGAAATGAAGTTAGTATTTCAAGGTATCAATTTATTACAATTCATTAATATTTTCATTGGTTGTAATTTTTTTTTAATTTACATAGATTTTACATTCTTGAAGATTCAACATTTTGAATAAGAGGAGTAATGATATGGTTCTTCATTCTTTTAAGAAGATTGTTTCACATTGTTATCACTATAGTAGAGGAAATAAAGTTGGTATTTCAAGGTATCAATTTGTTGTAGTTCATCGATATTTTATTGGTTGTACTTTTCTTTTTCTTTACTTTTAAAATGCTTATATGCTTTTCATATTAACATTTTGGATAAGAGGGGTAATTATATGGTTCTTAACTCTTTTAAGTAATTTGTTACACATTGTTATCATCATACTTGAGGAAATGAAGTTGGTATTTCAATGTATCAATTTATTATTGTTCATTAATATTTTCATTGGTTGTACTTTTTAAAAAATTTACATAGGTTTTACATTCTTGAAGATTCAGTGTTTTGGATAAGAAGGGTAATCATATGGTTCTTCATACTTTTAAGAAGATTGTTTTACGTCGTTATCACCATAGTTGGGGAAATAAAGTTGGTATTTCAAGGTATCAATTTGTTAAATTTAATTAATATTTCATTGGTTGTGCTTTTCTTTTTCTTTACTTTTAAAATGCTAATACATTTGGCATATTAACATTTGGGATAACAGGGGTAATTATATGGTTCTTCACTCTTTTAAGCATAAACAATCTATAGTTGAGGAAATGAAGTTGGTGTATCAAGGAATCCATTTATTATAGTTCATTAATATTTTCATTGATTCTACTTTTCTTATTTTTATTTTACATAGGTTTTACATTCTTGAAGATTCAGTGTTTTGGATAAGAGGGGTAATTATATGGTTCTTGATTCTTTAGAATATTGTTTCACATCATTGTTATCAATATAGTTGAGGAAATAAAGTTGGCATTTCAAATTATCAATTTGTTACAGCTCATCGATATTTCATTAGTTGTACTTTTCTTTTTCTTTACTTTTAAAATGCTAATGTGTTTTGCATATTAAATCTCCCCACCCTCACCCCCATTATATATATGAGAAGATTGTTTCGCATCGTTATCACAATAGTTGAGGAAATAAAGTTGGTATTTCAAGGGATCAATTAGTTACAATTCATCAATATTTCATTGGTTGTACTTTTCTTTTTCTTTACTTTTAAAATGATAATATGTTTTGCATATTAATTCCCCCCACCCCAATATAAATGAGTGTGAGAGTGGCCGCTAGAGTTAATATGCAAACATAATAAATAAGGGTGGGAATGGGGGGAGCTAATATGTTTTGCATATTAAGTCTCCATACCCCCACATATTAACTCCCACCCTCATATAATATGTTTTGCATATTGTCTCACTCCACCCTCACCATCATATAATATGTTTTGCATATTAACTCCCTTCACCCCCACCCTCACCCTCACCCTCATATCACACGTTTTGCAAAACATAATATATGAGTGTGAGGAAAGTTAATATGGAGAGAGTTGATATGCAAAATCTATTATGTTTTTCATATTAACTCCCCCCACCCTAGTTCTTAATATGTTTTGCATTTTAACTCACCCTCACCTTCACTATATATATATATATATATATATATATATATAAATGAGTTAATTTTAAAGATGATATTAATATATGTTTCATAAAAGAGATATGGATTCCTTTCTTGGTTTAATTCAAATTTGATTTTTTTTAAATGTTATAAGACACTATCATTTAAGCACCATGATATCCATTAGGTTAGATGAAATATCCATGAGGGCATGATTAAGACCAATCGTCATAATCTTTTCAAAAACACAATCTATATACTAAGTAAATTTGTCATAAAATTGAAATTGGAAATATTATATTATAAAATTGAAATTATGAATATTTTATTTTTTAATTTTATATTATAGGAAAGAAATAATATAAATTTGTCATAAAATTGAAATTGGAAATATTATATTATAAAATTGAAATTATGAATATTTTATTTTTTAATTTTATATTATAGGAAAGAAATAATATAAATTTGTCATAAAATTGAAATTAAAAATATTATATTATAAAATTGAAATTATGAATATTTTATTTTTTAATTTTATATTATAAGAAAGAAATAATATTGTTTTATAGAAGTTTGAATTTTATTTATTTTTTATATTATATTTTTTTATAAATGTTTGTCATTTTCTTTATGGAAGATAGTTCTCTAAACTTTGTAAGGATTTTTTAGTAAAGATTATTTGATTGCTTCATTCTTTTGAATAACCTATCTTAGATGACAATGATATAAACTATCATGAAAACTCAAAACTCTTTTGCAAATGGTAAAAGTGTTACCAAAATAGTTAGAGGACTTCTACCAAAATAGTTAGAGCATGCATTTCCTCCTTTATTACTATGAAATTAAAGAATATCCGTATTCTTACAATCATTACCATAAGGTGAGAATCAATCTCCACATGTTAGATCTACAACTTTTCATTGAATTCATTTTACCAACTTGATTAATTCCACTAATGATTCCTCAACCTTAACTCTCACACTAATAATACTATTATTTTAACCTTGACACTAATTATATTTTAGACATCATTTTTTTTTTCCAAAAAGAAAATTTTTCCATTATATTAGATATATAATTTTTACATCTCGAGGATCACAAAACTATCTATGAAGGACAATATATAATTTTGACTTTTACATTCAAAAGTCGCCAAAAAAACATGCAAATACTATAACTGCTCTAAAAAGATAGGGATAATGGCAACGACCGACAAAAAGCCAATAAATCTACACTAGAACAGTTGGATGTGTTCTTTGAGGCCCTCCATGACATTTTTCCAGTTGTGAAAAGAGATCCTGCCTTCGGGTTCTAGAAAATATTTTTTTGATAAGATGTTTGCCTCTTTGTTGTGTGCCCTATATATATGATGAAAGCTTGTAGCCTGAAAATTCTTGATTAAGTCCTGTACTTGGCCCTTCCATCCCTCTATGGCGCAAGCTTGTAATCTGCCTCTTTTATTTAGCCAGTCTATGACCACCTTTGAATTGCCAAAGATTTGTAGTTTAGGATAAGAAAGGTGAAGTGCTATTGTCAATGTGGCCCAGACACCCATAAGCTCATCTTTGGTGTTAATACCTTCCCCACAATTCATCAACCATATGGTAACAATAGACCCATTAGTTTTAAGATAACTCCCTGCACCACATTGTTTTCCATCTACATTGGATGCCCCATCAAAACATGCTATAGTGTAAACCTCCTGGTCTGAGATAGTACAAGAATGGGTTTGTAGATTTTTTTGTATGCTCGGCTTCCAATTGAGGGCATCCATAGTTTTAATGGTTACTCGAATAACAGAGGGAGGAGTATTCTCAAACAATGCATAGTTTCTTTCCAACCAGATATACCAACAGGTGAGTGTCGGAAGGTAAGAAATATTTGTTTTTTCTGTTGTCCATTATTAAAAACAATCCAATAGTGTTGGGCCTCTTCATACATCCTTTAAATTCAGGAGGGTTTTTAATCTTTTCCAAATTGAAATGGTGAAAATGCAAGTGATGAAGAGATGGTTTATGTCTTCGGAAAAATGGACATCGACTGGGACCTTCCCATCCTTTTCTCTGCAGAGTCTCCCATGAATGTATCTTACCCTCAATTGCGAACCAAGTGAAAAGTTTTATTTTTAGTTGGATAGTCCACTTCTAAAGGCCACGCATCCATCCATCAATAGTTGCACAGTCCTGAGTGGAGATAATTTCCAAATAAACATTTGTTGTTGTTAGATAACCATAATGGGCACCTCCCGTCCACATTAGAGTGTCATCTCCATCCATTATGGATACACCAAAGCTATTGAGAGCTTTACAATAACGTTCCCATTCCGCCGCCAGCGAGCCAGAGAGGCCCGGGTCTACATAATTGTACCAACTGGTCAATATCCCGATTTGTCCATCATTGTTCCATGTCTGTGAGAGGATGATGATCTTTTTTTATTTCAAACATGTAACCAGATCAGGTGTGAGGTATGAACTATCCTCCAGCCCCATAATCTTGTCTCTGTCGATTGCCACAAGGTGGCCCGAACCAGGAAGCCATCTTAGCCATTGTGTAATCAAGTGAATTGATTTTAAGAGTCCACCCCAAATATTGGATACTGCTAACGGGGATAAAGTTGGTGACCTGAGCTAGTTAATTACCATGGAGGATGGGAAATATTTGTCTTTTATAACATCATGCCATATGTCAACGCCCATTAGAACCCTCCAGAGAGTGTGTGTTGCTAAAGATTTACTGAAATGAAAGATATTGCGAAATCCCCAACCTCCATGGATTTTTGGTTTTTCTAGTGACACCCATCTGCATAGATGTAATTGTGGAAAATCCTTATTTCCTATCCAGAGGAAATTAAACATAATATTCTTGATCTTGTTTAAAACAGAGCACGAGATGATTGCCAACGAAAACCAGTAAACATGCATACTTTCAAGAGTCGTTTTTACTAATATATAATGTCCACCCAGGGATAACCATATATTACACCAGAGATCTATTTTTTTCTCCATCTTGGACAATAGCCAATTCCAATTTGTGATTTTTTTAGGCCCAGTTGACAAGAAGAAACCCATATATCTAAACCATGTGGATAGAAAAGAAAAATTGTATGGAAGAACATTCTGAACGGTGCCAATTCAGTCTCCGATAATCCAACATATAGTGCAATGGATTTTTGAACATTTACCTTTAACCCTAAAAGCTTTGCAGAAAAAATTAATTATACCTTCAATTTCTACCCATTCATTTATAGAAGCATTTGTCATTATTAAGATGTCATCCACAAATAAGATTTTAATTATCTTAATCATCCTGGAGACTCTTATACCTGTGATCTTCCCAACCGCCTTGTTGTCTTTTAATAGCAAACAAAGGCCTTCTAAAACCAAGATAAATAACAATGGGGATAAAGGACATCCTTGGCGTAATTTGTGACCACACCTGAAGAAGTATGTAGCTTCCCCGTTTACTAAGATAGAAAAAGAAGATGAGGATACACAACTCATTATCCAGTTGGTGAATTGTACATCAAAACCTATTTGTAGTAAAATCATTCTCAAAGAATCCCAATCAATACAATCATAAGCTTTTTGCAGGTCCAGTTCCAAAATTATAGATTTGTATTTCTTCTTTTTAATGCTATGAAGGCATTCATGATCGACTTGATATGATTTGCACTTATTTGAGAAATTGATTTGTATACCAGATTGCATACAGAAATGGGCTTGTAGTCACTGAAAGTAGTCGGCTTGTTTGACTTCAGAATGAGTGTTATAAAGGTAGAGTTGAGGTCGCCTATTACCTGCCCTTTCATTCTAGATTCCTCTAACATTTCTAACAGATTGACACCCATTAGATCAAAAAAGAAGGTGAAAAACTCCACATTCCATCCATTGGGTCTTGGACTCTTATCTTTCTTAAAGGTGAATAAAACCTCCTTTAGTTCTTATAATTTGACAGGTAGAGATAGTGAGTTTGCTTCTGTATTTGTTACCATGCATGGAAAGAGCCCAACAAGTCTGCATTGATCCTCTGTTAAATGTTGACCTTGTGCTTTGAAAAAATTACTAAAATACTTCATAGCCTCGTCTTTTATATTCTCCTGGCCAGTGTGACATTGCCCTGAGGAGTCCTCGATCTCCCAAATGTGTTTTCTATTTCTTCTATAAAAAACGTATTGGTGGAAAAATTGTGTGTTTTGGTCACCTCCTTTGATCCATATAGCCTTGTTGCGCTGCCTCCAAAGTTCTTCTTTTTCTCTAAGTATGGTGTTTCACTCATGTTCTAAAATACTTAAAATCTGCTATGTATCAGTGGTTAAATCACCATTGGCCCGATGCACTAGAAAATCATTTATTTCTGATTCCAATTGTTCCCATCTCAAAAGGTTAATTTTGTTCTTTTCCCCGATCCATAGCTTGGTCCGTTTGTTTAGATCCTTTAGTTTCCAGATGATTCTGCACTGTCCAACACCTTCAGATTGGTACAGTGGGTCAGACCAGATCTCTTGTACTAGGGAAATGAAGTATTTTTCCATAAGCCACTGTGGATTGAGCTTGAACGGATAAGGATGGTATTTTAGCCCGATCTCTAGCTGTAATAGTATCGGGGCATGATCCAAAACATAGGGTTATTCCATCCAAGAGCGATGTATACCTACATCAGAGAGGAGCTCTTCAGAAACATAGAATCTATCCAAATGTTTTTCAATAGAGCTAGACCCTTTGCGACCATTCCTCCATGTAGGGAAATCAATGTCTGGTTGTACATCAATTAACTGGTTGCTTTCGAAAAGATCTTTGAAATAATTTGATAGTGGTCCCGCCTGTGCCAATCCACCCCAAATTTCGCCAGGTGAAACTATGAAATTCATGTCTCCGGCAATGATTAAATGTTTATGTAATAGAATGTCGTTGTCCACAATCGTGTTCCATAATTTCCTTCTTTCCACGCACGGGTCATAAGTATTTAGTAATATAATCTTTCTCTTGCTATCAATGCAAAAACCTGTCAATAAAATGCCACCAACAGAGAGGTAAGGTACCAAATCAAATTTATTTGGGTCCCATGCTACCAAGAGCCCTCCCGAGGTCCCCATGTAGTTAACAACATATATAACCCATGAGGACTGAAGGCTACTCATGAAAGTTCTCTCTTTATGTTCAGGGACCAGTGTTTCCTATAAGAAAATGATATCTGGGTGAGTTTTATCCAATAGACATTGAATAGAGGTCGTTTTTAGGGAGCCTCCCACCCCTCGAAGATTAAGGGATAGATAAATCGTTACTTTTCTCATGCAAGGGATTTCACCGCTCTAAGTGCCCCACAATCTATGGAAGGAGAAACAATAACAGGTAGTTGGGAAGAGGAGGATGAGACTTTCTTCTTGACGCTATGGGTTTTTATAGGCGAGTATTCTATACCCAAGCCATGTGACCAATCAAATTCCTTTTTGGTGCCTGAATCAGTAGGTAGAGAGGTGTTGGCTGCACCGTCGTGTGGAAATTATTTATACAAAGACTTCCCCAAATATATAGGCAGAGGGACAGTAGAAGAGTGGTCACGCAGGTAAGGTATCACGAAGTCTAATAACTTGTTTAACGAGGAGTCTATTTCCTCCGACTCTTGACAACCGAGAAGAGTGGATGGTATCTTGTTATGGTAATAGGGTGACGTGGAGGGGGAATAGGTTGATGAGTGTCCCCATGCGCCAGAGAGGAAGCGTTAGGTAGAGTTGTGACTTCTAAAGGATCGAGAATCCGAGGGGATTCCTGTGTGGCTAGAACCGACTGTGGTTGATCCCCGAGTTTTTTAACCCTCTGTCAGAAAGTGTCCCCGACAACGAGCCCAACAACCACCGTAGCCCCCTTCGTAGGTCTCCCATCAAAAGTAGTATTCCTCTTTAACCAGTCTGAGGCATCCAACATCTCTCTTTTCATACACGTTAATAAAGAAACAAACATAGAGCAATGTGAATGTAGCTTACCCGTGATTGTTTATGGAGGCGTGGAGGGGTTGGTATTCTCCGTTGGGAAGTGGAAGGCCCCAAAAACACTGGTGGTTGACTCCAGAGAAAAGTTATATAATAACTCTTACTGCTCTAAATCTTAAGTGTCTTCCACTGAGTCCCAACCTTTGCATTCCTGTTGAAGGTGACCAATGTTGTGACAGGTGTTGCACCTGAAGGGGATTCCAAGATAATCAAGTCATTGGTTGGTTTTCTGGCCTCGCCAGTCTATCTCCAATACTTCTGGTAAACCATGATGTATGTCAATTTCGACCAAGACTCGGGCCACCTTTATGTTTGTTGTGTTCAAATTATAACTATCCACAGAGATAAAAGTGCCCAGGGAGTTGCCTATCGCCATGAGCGTTGCTTCATTCCATAGGTGAATGGGGAGTCCTGGAAGGAGAACCCACAGGTGGTGCATCTAAAAATAATCGGAGGTCGGATTGAAAGCAACGCACGACCTTTTTATCACGAGACTGTTGCCTCCCATAATCCACCTGTGCTCTAGTAGCTTGGTTTGATCTTTCGGAGACTTGTAGATGAAACCAAGCGAGCCTCTGGTCAAAAAAAGGATTTCCGGTGCATAGCCCAAAAGGGGGACCCAATCCTGTAAAGAAATATCGTTGAGGTATCAATAGGAGACCCTTCCTACAAAACCACAAAGGGCAAACCGAGCAACCTGTTCGAGCCCGACATCTAAGCCCATAACCATTTTCATGTGTGTCTCTAGACATCATTCTTACAATGGGTCTTTATGACTTTCTGCATATTTATTGTAGCATTAATGTGTATGATATTACTTATTTATAGAACTTCTAAAAAACAATTATTAATATTTTAAAATACATTTTTATGTTTTCCCATTTTTTTAAAAAACAATTAAATATTTTTTATTTATTAGAAACTAACTATTCAATATTAAATTTATTTTGAAGGAAAATTTTTTTATAAACATGTTATATAAAAATAATATATAAAAAAATAAAACTATTAAATATTTTTTATTTATTAAAAACTAACTATTCAATATTAAATTTATTTTTCTTCAACCTTAACTCTCACACTAATAATACCATTATTCTCAACCTTCTCTCACACTAATAATACCATTATTCTCAACCTTCTCTCACACTAATTATATACTCTAGACACCATTCTTGGAATGAGTCTTTATGACTTTTTGCATATTTATAGTATCATTAATGTGTATGATATTACTTCTTTATAAAATTTAGCTAAAAACAGTTATTAACATTTTAGAATATATTTTATGTTTTCTTATTTTTATTAGAAAATTATTAAATAATTTTTTATTTATTGGAAATTCATTATTCAATATTAAATTTATTTTGAAAAAAAAGGTCTTAACATATTGTATAAAAATAATAATATAAAAAATAATAAAACTATTAAATATTTTTTTATTTATTGGAGAGTAACTATTCACTACTAAATTTTTTTTGAGATAAATGTATAAAAATAATAATATAATAATATTCATTATTAAATTAAATTTATTTTTGAGATATGAAAGTCTTATAAACATATTGTATAAAAATAATAATATAAAATATAATAATTAAATTATAAGAATTTTTTTTAATAGAAATATAATTTATAAAGATAATAATGAGGTTATAAAAAATACACAACTTAATTAATAAATATTTTAAAATATGATCTAATTAATAAAGATGTTAAAATGATTATCTTATTTTTAAAACTTAAGTATTTTAATTGAAAGTTTATTTATTTAATATAATTAAATTATAAAATTTTCATTTTAAAATATTTTTTTTAAATTAAAAATATGAATACTTTAGATAAATCATTTATAAATTATTTAATAATAAGTAATTGTATAAAAGTCATATGAGAACTATTTTGGTGATTTTAATCTTATAGAATTTTTTTAATGGATTGATATAAACATATTAAATAAATTATTTTAAAATTATTTAATAATAAACAATTTTATAAAAGTTATATGACAAGTTTTTAAGAGTGATCTTACTAAATTACATAACATTGTCATTTGGAGTTTTTTGGTTTTAAAAAAGGGTCGATATTTGAAAATTTTAAAATAGATTTTAACATTAAAAATGTATGTTATTTAAAAGTAATGTTTTAAACGAAGGAAGAAAGTGATATAATATTTTAAATTTAAAAATATTTAAATTAGGTTAATAATTAAAAATATAGGTTGTGTTTTTTTTGTAATTGCAACTTTAAATTTAAAGAAGGATAAATGTTTAATGTTTAATCTCGACACATAAGTATCTTGTTATTTAGTGATTTCCTTCTTGTGAATTAAATTAGCAGTTCACTTGTTGAAACAATCAACTCAATAAATAGCAAAAGCAATATTAGAAACCAAAATTGCATACACAATACATAAAGACATTTTCCCCATGAACTAAGGTTATCATTCAAATAACTTCAAATCTTACAAGGGCTCCCTTATTGGGAAAATGGTCCACAAAGAAATACACAAAACTTTAGACAACACCTACAAATCCTAGAAACTCCTGATCTACTGTACGACCCCGAATTTTCACATTTTCCAAGATGTGCACGTATTTCCTTAGACAAACATGTGTATATACGCTTGTCTCCATTGAAACTCACGTACACACGCACAAAGACTGTATGGAAAGCTTCATATGGCGTGACCCTGCTACTGCAGCTCTAATTTGTTGAAACTCCTTGAAGTTGCCCTCATTCTCTCTTCTCCCTAACCTGTACTGATCTCTGGATTAAATTCCTTCTCCACCTATCCATGATCTCCTTGAGAAAAATTCCTTCTCTTCTCTCTATGTTAAAACAACCAACCTTCCTCCTTTACCCTAGCCTTGCTTTTATAATCTTGAGTTATGACCTAACCCTAATCTCCAAAGTGATTGACGATTGAGATTAAATCTCACCTCACTTGAGATCAATGGATAAGATTTAATTCACTAATGCTAATAGATTTTCATTTCATTAAACAAACCCAACTAATTAATAAAAACACTTTACTTTAATAATTCCTTTAATTAAAGTAAAGTATTAAGGTAGAAGGATTTGTACAACTTCCAAACATATAGACACTTACACTTGTGTGGAAGTACATTTATGATGCTACAAACATCAACACTCCCTCTTAATGAGGAAGGTATTCTACACCACTCCAAGTTTGTCTTTAAAGAACACAAACTTCCCTTTAACCAAGAGTTTGTTTAGAATATCTGCAACCTACTCATCTGTGGAAAAAAACTGAAGATTGAATGCTCCCTTCTAGATTTTGTCTCAGATGAAATGATATTTGATCTCAATATGCTTGGACCTGTCATGGAATATTGGATTCTCAGAGAGTTTGATACAACTCTTATTATCACAGTATATCATCGTGGGCTCCAACTCCTGATCAAATAAACTTGTAATAAATTTGTGAATCCAAATGGCTTCACAACTATCCATATTCATCGCCCTATACTCTACCTCTGTTGAATTGAGTGTAATGGAAGTCTACTTCCTGTTGAACCATGTAATCAATATTGATCCCAAGCTGAAGCAACACCTTGAGGTGCTCTTCCTGTCTACTACACTCCCTACCCAATCTAAATTTGAATATCCCTACAACCTCACTCCATCACCTCCAAGATACCTCAATCCATACTCCACTATACCTCTCAAGTACCTAAGCACATGCTTCATTGTTATCCAATGCACTTTCCTTGACTCCACCATGAATTGATTCAAGGTGTTGACAACAAAACATATATATGGCCCGGTGTTGACCAAATACATCAAGGACCCTATCAGCTACCTGTATACCCTAGGATCCACCAACTTTGAATATGAAGTGACAACCTTCTTCATGTTGGTAATAATAGGTGTAGCCATCGGTCTACATTGCTCCATCCTAAATCTCCTCAATATCTCCATTACATACTTCCCTTGACCAAGGAACATCTCTATCGATATCTGCCATACCTCTAACCCCAAGAAATAATGCATCAAGCCAATATCCTTCATCTCAAACTCTATATCCAAATCTACTTTTCACCCTACTATAAGCCCCTCTACACTTGTGAGAAAAAAATAATCCACATACATCACCAAGATGAGTGGATCGGACCCAACAAGTATGAATTACAAGTTAGAATCTGCCTCACTCTTAGTAAAGCCCATACTCTGCAAGTATCTATCAATCCTGGAATACCATGCCCTGGGGGCATGTTTGAGTCTGTACAAGGATTTCTTAAGCCTACACACATGATACTCCCTCCCATGTACCTAAAATCCTCGAGGTTTCTCTATATATACTTCCTCCTCAATGGGATGGAAAGTTGTCTTCAAATCCATCTGGTGAATCCTCCACCTCATAAATAAAGCAACAGAAATAACAACTCAAATATAAGCATACCTAGTGACTGGAGAAAATATCTCCTTGTAGTCCACTCTCTCTTTTTGGGAGAATCCTCTCGCTATGAACCTTCCCTTGAATTTCTCGATGCTACCATATGCAACATGCTTGATCTTGTAAAGCCACCTAGAACTCACAAATGACTTCCCCTCTGGTCTCGACACTATGTCCCAAACATCATTCGTCATGATAGAGGTGTACTCCTTGACCATGGCATCTCGCAAACCTGTTGATCTGTCATTTCCTAAAAAATGGAGGGATCAACATAAATTATGCTAATCATAAGAACCATATAGTTAGAAAAATTCCTTAGAGACTTGCTCTCCCTGAGTGCTCTCTTAGGAGCCTCACTAGAATCCCTTAATGTCTGCAATAACTAACTGGGTCTCCTGACAAAACTAGAAGGGACTAACTCTTCCTCTCCACTTGAAGCCTGACTCCTTGAACTGAAATTTGTTGAGCACTGCTCATCCTTTGGAGCATGTTACTCCTCGTTCTCTATCACTGTTGATGACTCCTAATGTTTCCTAGATCCCAAGTTCTCTTCGAACTTAAAATTTCTTCTCACAATTTTCTTCCATTGTGCTTCTATGAAGATCTTGTAAGCCTTGAGGTATTGTTTTACCCCACAAATATACCCTTCTGTCTTGAAGGATCCAACTTCATCCTCTTCTCCACAAGAACATGTATGTAGATTAGACAATCAAAGATCCTCAAATGTCCTATCTTTGGCTTCACTCCTAATAATGGCTCCTCCAAAGTCTTGTTCCCCAATATCCTGTGAGGACTCATGTTCTGCACATACACTTTCATGTTACATGCCTCTACCCAAAGAAACATAGGTATATTTTGATCATGTATCATAGCCTTGGAAGAACCGATGATGTACCGATTCTTTCTCTCTACAACGCCATTTTGTTGAGGGTTGTATGAGACTATCAACTCCCTCTTGATCCCTTCCTCCTTGCAAAAATACTTGAATTCATTGGAGGTTTACTTTCCCCCATTATCTGACCTTAATACCTTGATCTTCTTCCCTGTTTGGTTCTCCACCTGAGCCTTAAACTCCTGGAACCGAATGAAGACCTCATCCTTGGTCTTCATAAAGAAGATCTAGGTTTTCTTGGAAAATTCATCAATGAATGTCACATAGTACAATGCTCCTTGCATTGATTCTACAGGCATCGACCCACTCACATATGAATGTATAATATCCGAGATCCCCTTGGAACTACTCTCATTGCTTGGAAAAGAAGCCTTGACATTCTTTGCAAGTGCACACCATATACACACTCCCTGCTACTCAACATTGAACTCTAGAAGACTTGTAACAATCTCCCTCAGAATCGGCAATTCCCTTTACTGTAGTTGTCCCAACCTCATGATCCATAACTCACATAGGTTATCATTGTCATGTACCAAATCTTGAACATGCTTTCTTATTAACCTATATACGTTATCCTCTCTAACCCCAATGACAATTGTTGTGTCTGGGATAGCTTTCTTTGGACATATGAGTACCTACACTCTCTAAAAAGTAACGAGAAAACCCATGTCCTACGTAACTGAGACTGAGAACAAGATATTATTTAGTCCTGGTACATTAAGCACTTCATGGGTATCAAACGAACCTACTGAATCAAGCTGGAAAAAAATATTCCCCTCACCCTTCACTACACACTTGGCATCATTGCCAAGTTTCACATGGATCCCAAAGTCCCTCTTTGTCATACTACTAAATATCTCTTGTGCTTCTATGATATGATGAGATGCACCACTATCCAAGTACAATGCACTCTTGATGGTTGTGTCGGTAGAAAGGAAAGAAACTAGTGAGAAATCCTTCTCAAACTTCACTGCAAACTCATCTAGATGCATAGTTGTTGATGCTAATATCTCGTCTTTCCTCTTCCCTTCTTCTTATCTAGACACTGAGATGCATAATGCCCATTATTATGACATGCGAAACACTTGATTTTACTGAAGTCCTTATTCTTCCCCAACTTTTATGTTCCTCCATCACTGTTACCCTTCTTCTTGGAACCCTTTACTAATTTTCCCTTCCTTGTTTTACTGACAAGGGACAATTTCTCATCACTACTTCCCTTCTTGTTTCCTTTAGACTCCTCTCAAGTCTCTTCCTGGATACAATCGTCCCAAAGTCTCTGCCAATTTGGGAGTTTTTCCTGAGCGTAGAACCCCTTGACAAATGGTTCCCAATACTTGGAAAAACCATTCAATGCCACATTAATGAGCTCTATGTCATCCAACTTCTCCCCTATAGCTGCAAGATGTTCACATACATGAGTGATTCTTATTAAGTAACTAGTAACATTGTCAGATCTAGACATCTACATAGATATGAGTTTATTTCTTAAGACCATCTTCCTCTTCATGTTATCACTTTGGAATAATCCTAACAAGGCATAAAACATCTCCTTATCCATCTTCTTCTCAGATAACTGAGTAATTAGATTATCCTTCATTGAATCAAATATTACCCGCTGGGCTTTGATCTCCTTTTTTCTGGTGAACTACCAAATCTTGCAGATCTGTTGGTGGAGGAACTACTTTGTCCATTATCTCCCAAAGGTCATATTCCTTCAAATCCAAAGTAATTCTTGCTTTCCAAGATAGGAAGTTGGATGCTCCATCCAATCTGTCTTCAACTCTCAGAATTGTTGTTGTCATCCCTTAGATCTAATAATTTGCCCTGGAAATAGCCTGTTGTTGAAACTGCCCCTATACTAACCTATACGCACTTGTTACCACTGGAAACCACATATGTATGTGTCTTTCCTTAAGAAAACCCATGTATGTACACGCCCTAGTCTACTACAACCTATGTACAACTCTGTATGACTACAAAATCAAGTTCTACTTTAGTATGTTTGTTTCCCTGAAAACCCTTCCTTCGATTTTTTACTGTTGGTTTATAGATCTGCAAATATTTCCTTGTATATCTTATAGATTTGCTTCTAATTGTCATAGATTTGAAATACGGTTTCCTTTAGGAGTGAGAGCTCTCAGACCATGTTCAATTTCTAATCCTGACACCTAGGTATCTTGTTATCTAGTGATTTCCTTGTTGTAAATCAAATTAGCAGCTCATAAAACATAATACACTTATTGGAATAATCAAATCAAATAAACAACAGAGGCAATACTAGAAACCAAAATCTCATACACAATACACAAAGATATTATGCCCATGAACTAAGATTATCATTCAAATAACTTCAAATATTACAAGGTATTCCTTATTATGAAAATGACCAACAAAGAAATACAAAAAACTTTAGAGATCACTTGAAAACCCTAGCAACTCCTAATCTACTAGACGACCTTGAATTTTTATGTTTTTTTGAGATGTATGTTCCTTTCCTTAAGAAAACTCGTGTATACGTGCATGTCCCCACTAAAGTCTGCGTACACATGCACAAATACTGTATGGAAAGATCCATATGGAGTGACCCTATTGTTGCGGCTCTAATCTATTGAAACTCCTTGCAATTTCCCCCTTTCTCTCTTATCCCCGACTTGTACTAATCTCTAGATGAAAGTCCTTCTCCACCTATCTAAGATCTCCTTGAGTAGAAGTCCTTCTCTACTCTATGTGTCAAAACAACCGACCTTCCCCCTTTACCCTAGCCTTTTGTTTATAATATTGAGTTATGATCTAACCCTAATCTCCAAAGTGATTGACGACTGAGATTAAATCTCACCTCACTTGAGATCAATGACTAAGATTTAATTCACTAATGCTAACAAATTTAGCATTTCATTAAATAAACTCATCTAATTAATAAAATCACTTTACTTTAATAATTCCTTTAATTAAAGTAAAGTATCAAGGTATAAGGCTTTGGACAACTTCCACACATCTAAACACTTATACCCGTGTAGAAGTACCTGTCTAATGCTACAAACATCAACAATAAATATATACATCTTTGTTACTAAGTAGTGAAATTCTTAAATGAAGAGGTTCCTTAAAATTTCCATAAAATAACATACCAAACTTGCCAAGAGTATATATATATATATATATATATATCGCTTCAACTAATTCTTCTTGTGCAAGTTTGGATAAATCAATGCACCATAAACTCGGTGAATTTTCAATTTTTTTGACGCCTTTAAAAGAAACCTTCATTTATTCATTTTCAACTAAAAATAAAACTTAAATAAAAGAAATTATCAAACTCTTCATAATTCAATGGCTATAAAAAAAATCGTTATAAGAAAAGCATTGCAAGAATTTTGAGAGGGAAGAAATAACCTACATAAAAAGTAAACTAATTCTTATAATGACTAAGCAAAAACAATACCAAAACACATTCTTGATAGTTTCATTCTTTTCATATAAGGGGTGTTTGGGTTTGGGTAAGTGAAAGATAATGATGGTCTCTCATGATGTGTTAGTGGTGATGCAAACATAAAAAACACCAATCTGTTAACTGGGAGGGATGATTCGAGGCACTTTCAGAATGAATTTGAATATGGTGTAAAAATATGAAATGTAGGAAATTGAATTATCTTTTCGAATATTTAATTTTTATTTATAAAATTTGTGTATGAATATGTGATATTTGAGTTTCTCTAATTGTGGTATGTTACTTTTCAGCAAAATATAATGTATATGTTCTCGTTAATATCGGTGTTGAGTACCTAAATGATGGAATATCCTTAAAAAAATTACAATTGTAGAGAATGCATTATTCTTGTGCACAATGTATTTGGAATGTGCATACTTGCCTCAAGATATGTGTGTGTAGTTTCATTGATGATGGATTTGTGTAGCCTTTACAAAAATAATGTGAAAAATATACATATTGAAAACCATTTAAAAAAATGGAGGTTTTGGTGTATTTGCAACCCAAACCACCAAGTTTGTCATTCCAAACATAAATCCGAAGAAACCAAATTAGTGAACGCATATTTTAAATTTGTCAATCTTGCCCAAAAATATTTGAATGAAAGAAACATGCACACATTCTAGAGCATGTGTGTATTCCAAAATAGCACATGTTCCTATTGTGACTAATTTTTTTTTCTCAAGTATATCCTTCACCTCCAAGTGGGGATATTAGTGACATTGGGAGGATTTGAGCACTACATAAGTGTACTAGGTCTTTGACATGGTAAGGAAAATAAATTTAGGCCTTAGGTCGTGAAGGTTTCTTCTAGGTATCAAGGTCCCATAGCAACACTCAAGTGATGAAACTTGCTTTTTGGGACTAAAAATAGCTTTTAGAGATCAAAATCCATGAATGAGTCCTCAAACCAATACATATGACCTCTCTGTGGGATATTTGTCCTTCAAGTTGCAATATTGACACAAGTTTTGAGCACCAAGTATGGGTCGTGGGGCGTTAGACATGGTCAAGATAGGAAAATCGAGCCTTAGGACCTAAATTAGGATTCCATGCATCTAACTCAAAGAACAACATATTGAGAGTATTATCTCCCTCTTAGTTCGGATATGGGTACCATTAGAAGGTTTTGAGCTCTAGGTTTGAGTATTGTTTCCTTGAACATGGTTGGTGGAGGAAACTTGGGCGTCAATCCATAAAGGTAACTTCTAAGGTTGAATGGACATGAGCAAGGACTTCAACCACTACATAAATTACCTTTCTATGGAATATTCGGCCTTAAAGAGGGGATACTAGATCTATTAGAAGGTGTTTAGCAATAGATTTGGGTCATGGTGCCTTAAACATGGTCAGGGGAGGAAACCTTAGCCTTAATCCCTAAATAAATATTTTAGACATATGGGGCAAAGAATGTCACCTCAAACATGGTTCTGAGGGCCCTAAACATGGTTAGGGGAGGAAACATGAACCTTAGGCCCTGAAGGAAGCTTCTAGCCAACCAATGTCAAGAAGGATTCCTTGAATAACAACACATGGCTTCTTGAGTGTATCCTTGGTCTATGATTAGGGTTTTCAGTACCACTAGGTGGTTTTGAGCAATAGGTATGTGTCATAGGGACCTATAAATTATCTAGGGAAGAAGGCCATGCCTTAGTTCATAAATAAATATCCGAGGCATCTAGAGCCATGAACAATGCCTCAAAGCACCACAAATGATCTATGGAGAATATCTTTGGCCTATAATAAAGTATATTACGCCCTCACAAGGTTTTGATCATTGGGTATGGGTCTTAAGGCCTTGATATGGTTGAGGGGGGAACCCAAGCGTTAGCTAAAGTACAAAGCTTCTAGGGATCTAGGGCCAACAACGAAGCCTCAAAATACCAAACCTAACCTCTTGAGGTTTTAGGCAACTTCTAGGGCTCGAGAATCATGAATGACACCTCAAACCACCATAAATGACCTTTTGAGGGGATCTTTGGCCTTCAAGTGGGTATATGGGCATCATTAGGAGATTTTGAGTGTTGGGCTTACTCCTTGTATTTGGACATGATTAAGAGAGGAAACTCAAGACTTACACCTAAAGGAATCTTTTATGCATCTAGGGCCAACAACAACATGTTGAACCACCACAAAGTACCTATCAAGGGTATCCTTGGTCTCCAATTGGGGATACTTAACATTATGATTTTTTTTACATTAAGTATGAATCTCTAGACCCTAGATATATCCATAGGAATAAACCCAAGAGTTAGGCCATAAAGGAAGCTTATAGGATTCTGGAGCCAAGAATGACACCTTGAACCACCATAAATGACCTCTTGAGAGCATCCTTTACCTCTAGAAAGGTATATAGGTACCATTAGTATTTTTTAGCACTAGGTATGGGTCTTGGGTCCCTAAACATGGTTAGGGGAGGAAAAATGAACCTTAGGCCATAAAGGAAGATTCTATCCATCCAAGACCAAGAAGGATGCCTCAAACAACCACACGTAGCCTCTTGAAGGTATCCTTAGTGTATGGCTAGGGATGTCAGTACCATTATATGGTTTTAAGTAGTAGGTATGTGTCTCAAGACCATGTAAATGATATAGGGAAGAAGGCCATTCCTCGGGTTCTAAAGAAAACTTTGAGGCATATAGAGCCATGAACAATACCTTGAAGCACCACACATGAACCATGGAGAGTATCCTTGGCCTCTGATAAAGGATGTAACTGCCTTCACAAGGTCTCAAGACATTGATATGGCCAAGGGGGAGGGGAATCTAAGCCTTAGATAAATGATGCAGTCACCCTCGATCCTATACTCAAACAACTACAGAACTAGGTTTCTCCCCACATAGTACAAAAATAACAACGTACCTGTGTTAATAGAAATTAACAACTTAAATAATGCCAAGAGGAATGTACAATCACAGTAAAAGGAAAAAAGAACAAATCCATTTAAACATGGACTCGAGATTATTTATTAACAAGAAATAATTTGTATTTTACAGTCTCATTACATTACAAAACAATCTGGCATAGTTCTCATTTTGATTCAATGACTGGGTGCATGTTCATTGCTCCACGTTGTGAACCCAAAACTAGGCATCCCTTCCTCTGCTCTATTTGTTGGCAAATGTTTAACAAGTAGCATATGCTTGTCATTGATGGAAAGTACAACAGTGGAGATGGCAGGATAAGAAGGATAAAATCCCTTGGGGATTCGGACATGAAAGCTCAGGAGGAACAGCGTTGAGGAAAACGTGCGCAGCAAAGCTCAAGATACAGGAGTTTGCAGAGGAGAAGGAAGACAGAGATCCACAGCTGTTGGATCCCATCCAAAATTCTCGACAGAATGAGAGCTGTTAGATTTGGTGCAGGGTCGCCGACAGCCGTCATATCTACAGAAGCTGTGAGGGAGATAAGCCTCGGGAGCAAGAAGAGAAGTCCTGACACGAGGAGTTGTCATCAGGATATCAGCCATCGAGAGATCGGAGTTCTCAAGGTCGTGAGAACCGGGACATTGAAAGTCTCGAAATCCCAACATAATCGGGACTGTCCATTTGGAAGGACGTGTGGCAGCGATCGGGCGCCACCGGGAGAATCTTGACAGGAGGCTTCATCGGAGAATCGGGAATCAGAGTTTCACGAGTCCCGTGAGCAATTGCATCAGACATCGCGAAATCATGATACGCGATTTCCCGATAAGGCATATAGCGTGTGGGCCACCCAGGAGTCAGTGGAGGACAGGTGGCAGGTCAAAGGCCGGGAGCCGTAGGAGGACCAACGTATCGGGAATCGGAAAATCGGTATTCCCGTGGACGAAGGATCGGGGAAATCCCTAGAGGAAACCCCGACGCATAATTTGAACCATCCATTCGGTGGGACGTGTGTCAGGAGTACGGAGGAAGTTGGGGATCGGCATATCGCGGGTCAAAGGGGTGTATGCAAATTGACATCATAAACCCCGAAACCCCGACGAGAGGTATGGTGGCGGTCACGTGATAGCAGGTCACATGGACCATTGTGTAGCCGGAAGGGGCTAAAGCTTGGGAAAGGAGCACATCGGGGATCAGAGAATCGAGGGTTCCGAGTACATGTGCATCTCGACACTGAAAACGCCGAAACCCCGATAGAAGGATATAAGGCTACGGTCTTATGGTATGTGGTCGTATGGACCAGGGAATAGCCGGTAGGGACTAGCTCATAGAGAAGGAGCTCATCAAAAATTGGGGATTCGAGAGGACAGTGACTCTCGACAATGTAAAGTCCAAAACCCCGAACCCCGATATCAAGTCGGGGAAAACCACGGTTAAGTGTAGAACACCGTGAAGGTTAACAGGACTTGTGGATTGGGCATTTGCAGAGGGATTCCATTGGAGGAATCTAAAGAGCCGCTTTGGCTCAGCATCATAAGGAATGTGAACAAAACGGGTAAATAACGCAAGAACCCATCAGAGTTAATCCAATGATGGAGGTGAAAATGAGCACGATTGGAGGGCTAATGTTGATCCTCACAGTGTAACTGCTAGTAACCATTGATGGTTACTACCATAGGATGCGAAGAGACTTCGGTGTGATTTCCAGAGGAGTAGAAGAGTCACATGGAATCTGCTAGTGGAATGAAGACGACTCGTGGAGGCGATTGACAGATGGATGGGATTGAGGCTGTAACTGAAACAGAGAAGACAAGCTCGATTGTCACAGAGAAAACGAAGAGTCTCAACTGCTAGAGAGGCTGAGGAATATCGACATAACATCCAGTGATGCTGAACGCGTGGGAAAACTGCCAGAGAAGTTGAAGAGTCACGATGATAATCAGACAGAGCACTCGAGAGGTGGAGGATAACGGTGCAGAGTCAGCATGCAGAGGCATTGCGAACACTGCATGCACAAGGTGCACAGAGGCTATAAATACACGGTACAGAGAAGAGATGGGGTTGTTGTTGCTATTGGAGTTTGCTGTGATTGTAGCTAGTGAAGGTGATTCATGTGTGAAGAAGAAGGAGAGTACAACAACTGAATTGAAGAGAAGAGGATCTGTGCAGTGAATGGGTATGGCACACAGATCTTAAAAGGCAGAAGAAAAGACAACGCAAGTGATCTGAACAGAAAGGCAATGAGGCAAACAGAGCAACGAAATGGAGCAGAACAGTGATAAGTCAGGTAAGCCATCGTTGAACATCATATCACTGTAATAAATTCAGTAGCAAAGATTTATATTTCAGGGTGGTTGGGAGGAGCTAGGGAGGATTGGTGTCCTCAAAGGTTCAGGTGGGTGCTTGAACACGAGGAGTTGGTGCTTCCTTCTAGTTGGTGCTAGACAAACTAGGGAGTTGGTGCTTCCCTCTAGTGGGTGCTAGAGAAACCAGGGAGTTGGTGCTTCCTTCTAGTGGGTGCTAGAGAAAACAGAGAGTTGGTGCTCTCAGCTAGTTGCAGCTTGCAAAACAGAGGTTGTACCCTCATTATGAGTTGGTTCTCATATGTATGATACTGTAAAGATTGTAACCATTACTTATCATATAAATAAAAAGAGGTTTTTACCCTGCATGGGTTTCCTCGGGAAATATCTGTCTCTGTGTTTCTCATATATGTGAATGATGTTGAAACTGTGTTTATTTCTCTACATTATTGTGATCATCATTCAGTGTTTCTACAAAGAGTTTTAAAAGAAGCATAATTGTTTAAGCACGGTAACAA
>ML801640.1:77130-99232 GCA_009831015.1 Picea engelmannii
GGGAGTTCTTTGACATTGATGTCAAAGGGGGAGAAAAGAATTTGGGTGTTGTAGTTGCCATTAATGCCAAAGGGGGAGATTGTTGGCAAATGTTTAACAAGTAGCGTATGCTTGTCATTGATGGAAAGTACAATAGTGGAGATGGAAGGATAAGAAGGATAAAATCCCTTGGGGATTCGGATGTGAAAGCTCAGAAGGAACAACGTTGAGGAAAACGTGCGCAGCAAAGCTCAAGATACAGGAGTTTGCAGAGGAGAAGGAAGACAGAGATCCACAGCCATTGGATCCCATCCAAAATTCCCGACAGAACGAGAGCTGTTAGATTTGGTGCAGGGTCGTCGACAACCATCAGATTTGTAGAAGCTGCGAGGGAGATAAGCCTTGGGAGAAAGAAGAGAAGTCCCGACATGAGGAGTTTTCATCGAGATATCAGCCATCAGGAGATCGGAGTTCTCAAGGTCGTGAGAACCGGGACATTGAAAGTCTCGAAATCTCGACATAATCGGGACCGTCCATTTGGAAGGACGCGTGGCAGCGATCGGGTGCCCCCGGGAGAAGCTTGACAGGAGGCTTCATCGGAGAATCGGGAATCGGAGTTTCACGAGTCCCATGAACAATTGCATCAGACATCGCGAAATCACGATACACGATTTCCTGATAAGGCATATAACGTGTGGGCCACCCAGGAGTCAGTGGAGGACAGGTGGCAGGTCAAAGGTCGGGAGCCGTCGGAGGACCAGCGTATCGAGAATCGAAAAATCGGTATTCCCGTGGACGAAGGATCGGGGAAATCCCTAGAGGAAACCCCGACGCGGAATCTGAACCGTCCATTCGGTGGGACGCATGTCAGGAGTACGGAGGAATTCGGGGATCGTCATATCGTGGGTCAAAGGGGCGTATGCACATTGACATCGTAAACCCCGAAACCCCGACGAGAGGTATGGTGGCGGTCACGTGATAGTAGGTCACATGGACCATTGTGTAGCCGGAAGGGGCTAAATCTCGGGAATGGAGCACATCGGGGATCGCAGAATCGGGGGTTCCGAGTACATGTGCATCTCGACACTGAAAACGCCGAAACCCCGATAGAAGGATATAAGGCTGCAATCTTATGGTATGTGGTCGTATGGACCAGGGCATAGCCGGTAGGGGCTAGCTCATAGAGAAGGAGCTCATCGGAAATCGGGGATTTGAGAGGACAGTGACTCTTGACAGTGTAAAGTCTGAAACCCTGAACCCTGATTTCAAGTCGGGGAAAACCACGGTTAAGTGTAGAACGCTGTGAAGGTTAACAAGACCTGTGGATCGGGCATTTGCAGAGGGATTCCATTGGAGGAATCTAAAGAGCCACTTCGGCTCAACATCATAAGGAATGTGAATGAAACGGGTAAATAACGCAAGAACCCATCAGAGTTAATCCAACGATGGAGGTGAAAATGAGCACGATCGGAGGGCTAATGTTGATCCTCATAGTTTAACTGCTAGTAACCATTGATGGTTACTACTAGAGGATGCGAAGAGACTTCGGTGTGATTTCCAGAGGAGCAGAAAAGTCACTTGGAATCTGCTAGTGGAATGAAGACGACTCATGGAGTCGATTGACAGCTGGATGGGATTGAGGCTGTAACTGAAACAGAGAAGATGAGCTCGATTGTCACAGAGAAAACGAAGAGTCTCAACTGCCAGAGAGGCTGAGGAATCTCAACATAACATCTAGTGATGCTGAACACGTGGGAAAACTGCCAGAGAAGCTGAAGAGTCACGATGATAATCAGACAGAGCACTCGAGAGGTGGAGGATAACGGTGCAAAGTCAGCATGCAGAGGCATTGCGAACACTGCATGCACAAGGTGCACAGAGGCTATAAATACACGGTACAAAGAAGAGATGGGGTTGTTGTTGCTATTGGAGTTTGCTGTGATTGTAGCTGGTGAAGGTGATTCATGTGTGAAGAAGAAGGAGAGTACAGTAGTTGAATTGAAGAGAAGAAGATCTGTACAGTGAATGGGTATGGCACACAGAGCTTAAAAGGCAGAAGAACAAACAACGCAAGTGATCTGAACAGAAAGGAAATGAGGCAGACAGAGCAACGAAATGGAGCAGAACAATGATAAGTCAGGTAAGCCATCGTCGAACATCATATCACTGTAATAAATTCAGTAGCAAAGATTTATATTTCAGGGTGGTTGGGAGGAGCTAGGGAGGACTGGTGTCCTCAAAGGTTCAGGTGGGTGCTTGAACACAGGGAGTTGGTGCTTCCTTCTAGTTGGTGCTAGACAAACTAGGGAGTTGGTGCTTCCCTCTAGTGGGTGCTAGAGAAACCAGGGAGTTGGTGCTTCCTTCTAGTGGGTGCTAGAGAAAACAGAGAGTTGGTGCTCTCAGCTAGTTGCAGCTTGCAAAATAGAGGTTGTACCCTCATTATGAGTTGGTGCTCATATGTATGATACTGTAAATATTTTAACCATTACTTATCATATAAAGAAAAAGAGGTTTTTACCCTGCATGGATTTCCTCGGGAAATATCTGTCTCTGTGTTTCTCATATATGTGAATGACGCTGAAACTGTGTTTATTTCTCTGCATTATTTTGATCATCATTCAGTGTTTCTGCAAAGAGTTTTAAAAGAAGCATAATTGTTTAAGCACGGTAACAACTGATTCACGCCCCCCCCCTCCTCAGTTGTCTAACATTATTTTCCTATAAACATCCCTTATATGTTACCACTTTTTTCCCATCTCTCTTTTTTCTTTGTCCCTCTTGTATATGAACCCCTCCTTGTTTTCTTTTTCTCCCCTCGTTTCTTGGAAGTCGGACAATTTTTTTTCCCATTCCACTTGTCCTAACCATTTATTTTTCTTTTCAACCAATGTGAGTTGGAAGCCGAGGAGTTACAATGGTCCAACGTCTCCACCATTTTCCATCTAATTGACTTCCTCTTGTAATTTGTCCACCAAATTCCACAAAGTCCACCCAAGACACATGGAGTTATGGCATAGCATAACCATAACACTATAATGGAAGTCACATCATATATAGAATTGTAGCGTTGGTGTTGTAGCATTGAGAGTTGTAGCGACATAATTTTCAACATGAGTGTTGTAGCAACATGTGGTACAACACTAGTGTTGCAACAATGGGGGTCTCAACACATATTTATCCCTACAATTACTAGCTTGAAATTGAAATGTTGTTTTCTTTTTGGTTGATGCAGATTGCTTGAGGCCAAATATGCTCTTGCATAAGACATCCTTGGTAAGAAAAACATGAGCTCCAACTCATGTGGATGAAAGTGTATATTCTACAGAGGAATATTTTATAACCCTATATTTCATAGGATCACCTGGTGATTAGAATTTCTCCCTCTAGTCATATTGTATTGTAAATAATATTTTATTCTGCAAATGATTTACAAAAGAAAATAAAAGAAAAAGAAAAAACATAAAAATGAAAAGAGGATATAAAAAAAAAAGAGAAAATATAAAACCCCATGAAACAAGCTTGGTTTGATTCATATTGTATAATCATGATCAAACCTTTTAAATTTATCTTGATAGGTTAGTGAATAAATTTGGTCAAACAGTCTAATCTTGGCCAAATTAGTTAGGTTAGTGAATAAATTAATCCAACAGTCTAAGATGGATTAATGTGGTAATTAAATTAGGCTAGGAGTTAGGTTAGTGTTTTCTATTTCAATAAAGATTTGCAAAAGATTGTTAAAAATACCTTTATTTTGAGTTAATTTGGTGTTTTTTAGCCTAAGAAATGACACCTTGGTGAAAAAATAAAGAAGGGGAAGCTTAGCGCTACCCACAATATTATTTTATCCTAAGTTCTAGCGTGGATACGACCTTTTTTCGTTATGTGACTAAAGGGCACACATTTTCTAGCGGCGAATCAAGCAACACTAAGATCAACGACCGACAGTGATTTTTGGAGCCCCCCAACCTTTCTTCCTTTAATGGTGGGGGGGTTCGAGAAAGCAGTTTTCCCGGCGCGGGCCCCGCACAATGTGTCAACCTCACATCTTACCGGAACCCCCCCGCTCAATTCCACTTACCACATACTCCCCCACCCTCTCTGGGATCCTGCCTAACCGCTCATCCAATACTGCCCACCTCGCTCTACCACCGTACCCCACTAAAACCTGTCACACGTCACACCCCTCATACCCGTTGGCCAATCAATGTTATCCCTCGTGACCATTATTCGTCCATTCACCACCTGCTCCATAACAGACACCTCCCTGCACCATTTAACCCCATTTCTTCACCATTGCCATACTGTTCACATATCCAGACACTGTTGACACCGCACCAAATCCAGTTTTCAAGATAACCGACACCAAGATACACTGTCAATGGGCGCCATTAATCTGGGTAACTACAGTCATCAATTTTTCACCCTCGGATCTCTGTTAGCTATGGTGCCCAAAACTAAACCCACTGAAACTGCTGAAAATCCTTTTCTCCCCCTCCTCGTTGACCTGGATCGTGTTCCCCTGGATGAAAAAGACTACAGAATTACAGAGTCGAAGTGTGAAATCAATTTTTTTGAATTACACTTCTGGATAAAAGACATTTTCTTGCATCAACATGATCAAATTGGACTTTGGGAGTCCAATTTACCCTTATACATGTTTCCCCAGACCTTTCATTTCCTAGAGTTCGCGCTTAAGTGTCAAGCTCATTATCTTCCAGGCCAAAGGGCCATCGTATCCTCGTCTGATGAAACCCTATTCACCATCACCCCAGAATCAATAAACCAGATGTTATAGATGCCCATAATCGAATCTACTAGCCCTTTCTCCATCGAAATTCTAAATGATATTTATCAGAAACTCTCCTTCCCCCAAAGAGCCCAAATCTTCGAAATACTTATGCCAGAAGATGTGCAGTTGCCTAAGAAAAACCCTCGCTATTTGTCTTCCATTTTCTCAGTCAGGGAAAATCAAATTATTTCCACTCTCTGCTACCTGCTAGGATATTTTTCTGATGAATGGGTAGACAAACCTATCTTAGGTTTTCTGTCCATTTTCTCCACAGAGGAGAAAGCTATAGTCCAGTTTGATTTCAGTCAGTTTCTGGCTGACAACATACATGAACAATTTTTCAAATTCTCAATAGAAGGAATGTTTAGGTATTCCTTAGTATTGGTGTACCTGTTCCTTTTCTTTCCAGAAGACAGATTCCTCTGTGCTCTCCAGAAATTGGACTAGGAAGGAAATCCTAAATCAATGACTTCATGGACCTCACTAGTGAGGAAAAATTCCACTGAGTTCAGCTTTAGATATTTCATTGATCAATTTTATCATCCAGTGGTGTGCATGCTCAACAACAGAATGGAACCAAGAATCAATGAAGAAGTCCAGAGAATTCTTCACCTCTCTGACTTGGCCAAAACAGAGGATTGGTATATTTACCAGAACTATACTGAGATTAGAGTATATGGATGTGAATTTCCACCATATAAACTGCCAAAATACCTCCCTGTCAAGATCTTTGCATTGGAATATATCAGTCATATGATAAACTTTGATGACATCCATTTTGTATCAGTGAAGAAGAAACAACAACTTAGAATCAAAAGCCAAATTGGTTCTTTCATATGCAAAAACAGAGTTGCAGGAGAAGAGGCTAACAATCCCTTGAAACAGATGAACTTTAGTCTTAGCTTCACATGGAATTATGACCCATTTGGTATCATATCAGAACTCAGGGTCAAACAAAATACCCTCTTTATGCTCATGTACACAAGCATGAAGTAGAAAAGTATATGAATCATACTGATTGGAAAGAAAATACATTGTTGGAAACAGAAGAACAACCTCCCCTTGTCAATATTTCACATACCATCACTCCTCAAGTACAAACAGAAAATATAAAACACATTTTCATCACAAATCCCACTTTTTCCAAGTACACTGAGATGGACGAGATATACAGAAAGTTACTCAAAGTTGCCATCCCTAGTAAAAAGAGATGGGAAGTTTTGTGTTCTTTACTTGAGTAAAAGTGATGTGGAGTTTCGATTCAGCATGGAGCAGACAGTCAAGTCAAAGATTATGAGTCATCAACTACTTCCACAAAATCAACACCAAGTATCCGAATAGATCAACAACATTCCTATATTTTGTAATTTTAGATCTAGTTAGTTAGATTTTTTCTCCATAATATCCTGATCATTTATGACAGGATCAGATGTAAACTACTATATAAATACTTCTTCCTTCGAAGTATTGAGGGTTGATTTTTACACCCAAGGATCTATTGTGTAATCTTTTCAAAAGGTTCGACCAGTAATAAAACGGGCCAATTTACAGGATTCTTGTGTTAAGTTGTTGGTGATGTTTCTCTTTCTCTGTTAAATGTTTTTCTATTCTCTGTGATCATTTATGTATTTCAGATTCTAATCATTACAAGGAAGTCAATAGAACATAACTTATCTTGTATACTCTGTCTTTGGTATTTTAATGGTCTATATGTTTTTCATCTAATATTAAGTAAGGGCATTCTTAACTGCTCCTTTGCTTGGTTGACTTTCTAAGATTTTATGTCATATCCATCTCATTTAATATCAATAGATCCAACAACTTTACTATCTTTCCTTGTGAAGAAACCTCATAAAAAAGTTGCATCTGATTCTGATCTTTAATATAGACCTCATGGCCCAATGGAAATTTAATGCATTCCTTCAACCAACTTTTATAAATAAACAAACAAATTCAGACTATCACAACTAGTCTCATATCTAAAAACATAAACAAATCTAAATCATACAGAGAGATCCCTCTCTGAAACTGGCAGGGCTAGATCCTAGTTTCAAAAGTGGTTTTGATAATTTACCCTTTTCAATTTATTCTACCATTGACAACCTCTAGGAATTACAAAGTGATAACAGAATAGATCCTCGTAGGTGTGCTAGTTCATTTCTAGAAACCCATGATGCATCTTCGGAACACCTGTTTCTCCACTTAACTAGATATTTGTAATATTATTTATTGCAGGTCCTTTTGTTAACCCTCTTAACCAATATTTTCTCCACTTTTTTGACTGGTTTAATAGGTAGTTGTTTCTTCCATTAAATCAGGGTACCTTCTTCATCATTCTCTCCTCCCTCATGAAACTCGTACAAGTCGACCACATTAAATATTGGAGAAATGTCAAAATCCTCTAGCAACTCTAAGTTATATGCATTATCAAAAAACTTTCTCATAAATCAACATGATCCAATTTTCTTGTTATTGATTTTACTATATGCACATCTAGGAAAACTTTCTTTCCTTAAATGTGCCATTACCAACTCTCCTTAAAAAATCTTTTGTCTTCTTTGCAAATCTACTCCTTGTTTATACCTAGTATTGCTTTGTTGTTGTTTCCTCTTAACTTGTTCATGCATTTCCTATATGCTCTCTTCAAAATCACTTGCATTAGCACTCCTTTTGTCCTCCAGATTTGTCAACTTCACCAAATCAAAAACTCCTTTTAGTGATCTTCCATAAACAATATTAAATGGAATATTTCCCATATATCTATTATTTGAATAATTGTAAGCGAATTTGTCTTGGGACAAAACCAAATCCCATTGTCTTGGTTTCTCCCCACTCAAAATCCTCAACAAATTCCCAAGACTCTTGTTAACCACCTCAGTTTGTCCATCCATTTGTGGATGATACGCAAAACCGTACAACAACTTGGAACCCATATTCTTCCAAAGTATCCTCCAAAAATGTCCAAGAAATATTATATCCCTATCGGAAGTGATACTTCTTGGTAGTTCATGTAACCTCACAATCTCTCGAAAAAATAAAACAACCACTTTAGTAGCATCATTGGTCTTCTTGCATTGTATGAAATGTGCCATCTTTGAAAACCTGTCCACTACAATCATCAAAAACTCATGACCGCTCAACGTCCTAGGTTTTCCTAAAACAAAGTCCATACTTATATCTTCCCATGGTCTCTTGGGTATTGGTAGTGGTGTATATAACTTTGTATTTTGACTCTTTCCTTTTTTAAGTCGAAAAATTCTACAACATTCAACAAAAATTTTAAAATCCTTGTTGATGCTAGGACAAAAGTGTATTTCCTTCACTAATGTTGTGGTCTTATTAATGCCAAAATGTCCACCCAAAACTTCGTTATGCAGCTCTTTAACAATATTCAACCACAATGAGCTCCGCAGAATGCACAAACTTTGGTTTTTAAACAAAAATCATTCTTGTATGTGTAAATCCAAACACGATGTTCTATCGATGCTCCAAGGCATTCTGCATGATTTCCAATCCTTTGCAAAATATTTTTCCTTTGCATACAACTATTTCATACATTCCAAGCTAACAACTTCAATTGACAAAGTATTCAACATTTTTATTCTTTGACTCAATGCATATGCAACCTTATTCAACTTTCCAAACTCGTGCTTCTAGAAAAACGAGTAACTTTGCAAAAATTCTACCCATTTGGAATGATTTTGATTTAACTTACCTTGACTATTGATGTACTGTAACGCCTTATGATAAGTAAATAAGTAAAAATCCTTTGGTAACGAGTAATTTCGCCAATTCTTCAAGGCTTGTAGGAGAACATAAAACTCTTGATCATAAACATAGTACTTCTTCTTAGGATCATTCAATTTCTCATTGAAGAATGAAATCGACCTTCTTGGCTCAAAACTACTCCAATCGTTGAACCACTTGCATCATAGTCCACTTGAAATCCTTTATTGAAATATGGAAGAGCCAAAACTAGTTGTTCGGTTACCTTTTTCTTCAAGTCCTCAAAAGATTTCATGGCTGCTGTTGTCCACTTGAAAATTCCCTTTTTCATACATTTAGTAAGTGGTGCAAAAATCTCATTGAACTTTCAAATATGTTTTTTGTAGAAGCTTGCCAAACCATGGAAACGTCTCACATCAAATGTACACTTAAGCGTTGGCCACTCCAAAATAGCCTCTACCTTCCATAATCCATCTTCAATCCTTCATTGGAAATCACAAATCCCAAGTACACTATTTCCTCCTTCATAAATGTTCATTTCTTCAAATTTATCAGCAATTTCTCTTCTCTCAACCACTGTAACACCTTTCTCACATCCTCCAAATGTTCTTCTTTGGTTTTATTGAAAATCAAAATGTCATCTAGATAGACGACAAAAAAATTTCAATACTTCATTCATAACTCTCATGAATGTACTAGGGGCATTGGTTAACCCAAATGACATGACTAGCCACTCAAATAATCCATCCTTTGTCTTGAACATTGTCTTCCATTTGTCACCTTCCCTTATCCAAATCTGATGATACCCACTCTTCAAATCAATATTTGAAAAGTACTTGACCCCACTCAAACAGTCCACGAGGTTGTCCATCCTTGGTAAGGGAAATCTGTATTTAATAATAATATTTTTGATAGCTCACGAATCAATACACATTCACCATTCACCCTCTTTTTTGGTGTCATTATTGTAGGTGAACACATGGACTTAAATTCTCTTGGATCAATCCTCTATTAAGAAACTTTTGCACCTGTCTATTCACTTCCTCACTCTTTGCTGGAGTCATCTAGTAAAGGGTTTTATTCAGTAGACTTGATCCTGGTTCAAATCAATTTGATGTGATATACTTGTCAAGGGAGGTAAACTTACTGGTAGATCATCTTCGATAATCTCTTAAAAAAAAAGATTGAATTTTTGGTGGCATAGAGCTCAATTATTCAATCTCTAGAAGTTGTCTTGGCATTAAGGCCAAACAAAAATGGGTATTTTTCTTCTCTCTCAATTTTTTTTTAGCTGCACACATCATAATGTGGTTGCTGCTACAAACATTTCTATTGTCATTTCCTTTTCTATCACTATCACTTAACTCATTTTCTACCATTGGATCCAACCTTTATTGTTGTCCATCCTTTAAAAATTCATAATTATCCTTTCTTCCATCATGGATATTTTTTATGTCAAACAACCATGGCCTTCCAAATAGTATGTGACATGCATCCATGTATACTATGTCACACAATAGCTACTCACTAACTTTTCTAGTCTAAAAACTTAACAAGAATCGCTTAATCATGGTCACCTGTTGTCCTCTTTTCAACCATGAGACCTGATATGGATTTGTATGTGGAATACTTTTTAATTTTAACTTCTCCATTACTTCCATGGATACTATATTTTTTATACTTCTACCATCTATAACTACATGACAACACTTATCCTGAATTTTGCACTTTGTTTTGAAAACTTACTTCCTCTATTTAGGTTCTTCGGTTGTCTTTACCTCGGGCTTAAGTAACACTCTTCTAAACATCAGGTTTTCTCCCTGCTCCTATTTTAGTACTTCCACATTATTTCCAGCAATCGTTGCCTCATCTACCTAGGTAACCTGCATTCTAGCCTCATTTCTTCTCCCTATATTCTACTTCTTTGGACATTCTGATGCACTCTGACCTTCTATTCCGCATCTATAACAAGTGATCACATACTTACCTCTGAAAAATCCTCTACCTCTCCCAACGTCGCTTCCTCCTCTTGTATTCTGGTTGTTGGTCGCTTCATCCTCCTTTTCATTGCTTCTAGAAACACTTGCTTTGCCTCTGCCTCTGTGTCCTTTTCCTTGGAACTTTTAATGCAACCTTCTATCAATATTTTCTTCCACCTTTAAAGCAACTTGATAGGCTCCATCTACATTATAAAAGTGATACGTACTCATCTCATCCTGAATCTAATATTTCAACACATTCACGTATCTCTCCACTCTTTGATATTTTGGTTCCTTTATCCTTGATCTAAGTGACATTTTGAAAAAGTTGTCAATGTATTCATGGACATATGTCTCTTTTTGCCTCAAGTTTTTCACCTGCTTACACAAATTCTACTGGTAATTGATAGGTACAAATTCATCCTTGATTTTTTTCACCATCTTCCTCTAGGTTCTAATCTTCTCCTATCGGTTGTCTACCCTGTCCTTTTGTATCATATCACACTAGAGTGAAACATGACCCTTTAGGGTTTTCATGGTGAATCGAACCCAATTGAGATCCTAAACATTTTCATACTCAAAATATCTTTCGAGCTCTCTTATTGAGTCAATGAGACTCTCGACTTTCAAACTACCATCATAACATGAAACTTCCACCCTTGCACTACCTCTATCTTTCAAAAAATATATCAAACGTACTACTAGGTCTAATTCCTCAACATTTCTCTCTTCTTCAGGCTCATCTTCCAACTTTGAATTTTTTGCAGTGTATCCAAGCCTTCTATTTTCCAATTCTTATATCCTCCTTTGTAATTCCTTTAATTCTTGGTTCCCTACATTTGCTCATGCTACTCTTTCTCTACATGGCGACATCCTTACAAGTTGTCTTGTAGCCCTCACTCGAACTAAAATTCACATCCCTTACTTACAGGTATTGTCTCTCACAACTTAGGAGCTAAACCAACTCTGATACCAGTTGATGTAGTCACCCTCAATCTTGTACTCAAACAACTACAAAACCAAGTTTTTGCCCACAGAGTGCACTACTAACACCATACTAGTGTTAACAAAAATTAACAAATTAAATAATGCCAAGAATAATGTATAGTCACACTGAAAGGAAACAAGAACAACACCATTTAAATAGGGACTCTAATGCAGTCACTCATCTGCATGCAAGCCTGACACTCTGTTACAGGGTTAGAGCATAGAAGAAAAAAACAAATAAACATAAACAATCTCACAGTAATTAAACTCTCCATGTACTCAAGGAAAATAACTCCCCTTTATTGATCTAACAAGAAATACTCTTAAAACAAATGACATATTGAAAAAAAAAACCATGTTCGGGAACCGAGTCCCAATTTTATTTCAATACCCAAAGCCTAGAGCTCAGAAAATCAATCGCCTACACCATTACAATTTTAGGGCAACACATATTCAATTACACAGAGATAATTTTTGGCACGTAGGCCGCATGATTGGTTTTTCATCCTATTTGCATGGCCCCCTAACATGCACGACGCCTCTGCCGCAATTGCAAGCTCCTCCCTTAGTTTTGTATAATCCAGACTGTTAAATACCAAAGACTGAATGTAGAAATATCTCAATAGATCCAAAGAACAATATAAAAGAAACCACACTTTTATTATAGAAAAACCTTGAGGTAGGGAAACACCATACAATGGATTTTATTATGGAAGGGAACCTCTCTTGTTCACTTGCCTCTTCGAGGGGGAAACCTCCTAATGAGCTACCGCTCCAAATACAATACTTCTCAACTTCTTTGATTACATTGCTTGAACCCCTTTATATAGTGCTACCACCCATCTATGAACATTCTAGAGGAGGAACCTTCTAAGAAGTCCTCTTACATTTATTATATCTAACTACCATAGTGGGCCTTATTTAATACTATAGTGGACCTAGTCCACCTTACATTGAATGACCTCCATTATTATCACTATGGGCCCTCTAGCCCCCCCCCACTACCTAGGGAGGTAATATGGGGTACCTAGAGAGGTAAGTAGACCTAGGGAGGTAATATGGGGTACCCAGGGAGATACCGAATGGGAATGTGGTTATGTATATTCAATGTAAGGTGGACTAGGTCAACTGTATTATTAAATAAGATCCATTATGGTAGTTAGATATAATAAATGTGAGAATTCTCTCTAGAAGGTTCCTAGGTGATAGAGAGAGTTATATAAAGAAGTGTAAGCAATGTATTGAAGCATAGTGAAGAATATTGTGAATGTATCAAGCATTTCTTAAGGAGTGTTATCCTTCCTTAAGGATTAATATATGGTGTTACCCTACCTCAAGGGTTTTGTCTACATTCTTGTGTTCAATATTGTGGTGAATGGTTTGGTTTATTATTGGTTCCAATATGAAACATTCTAAGAAGAATTTTTCCGAACAAATTGGATATTTGAATTCCTCTTGAAAAAATACTTAATTTCAAAAACAAATCGGTCGAAACAGAGTCCGAGAAGTAAAGTTATGAGCATTTTAAATTTAGTCATTTTTCATGGTTTTTCCAGAAAAAGCGGGGCGATTGGCACAATAAGTTATTTTTGTAAACCCTAGTTTTTTGGGGGGCTATGGCAAGCCCACATTTTTTTTATGGAAAAAATGATGGTCCTAGTATTGAAGAATATATTCAAAAAATAAAGTCAATATGGGGAAACCATTGGCGATCTTGGGTATGGATGAATTTAAGGGATGATGTTAGTATATGGTGGAGTGGAGTTCAATCTGAAGAGATTCATGCACTTTCAGATAAATAATATGAAAATTTATTTTTAGACAAGTGGTCTCATGCCAAGATTAAGGATAAAGACTACACCAAGGGTTTATTTTCATGTGGCAACTCTATATTACAGGTTCATGGTTGTCTTCATAAGGAGAAGGTTATTGTTTCTATTAACCCTAGTTGCATGCATAATTTTATCAATATTTAGTTGGTTAATAGACTGCAAGTTCCTGCAAAGAATATTGAAGGCACACATGTTGCGGGTGAAAATGTTCAAATTTTTAAAGATTTGAAGCTCAATATGGATAAATATGTGTTGCATTCTGATTTTTATGTTATAGATATTGATGATTTGAATATTGTTTTGGGATATACTTTGATGAAATTAGTGGATACAATTAATATTAATGTGCAAAGGAAGTTTTTGAAGTTATGGTACAAGAAAAATAAAGTCACATTGCAGGATGTGTCTCTTAGTAAGACAGAAGGGCCCACAGTGGGAGAGTCTGAAGTTGAATTAGAGGCAAAATCTACTGAATAAGATGAAACAAAGCGACAGGAAGGACACAATAATGAAGCCAAGGAGGTCATTGACTCAAAGGCACAATGTGTTACATATTTGAATAAAAAAAAACATATTTCTACAGTTGTTGTATATCGTCATATAGAGAAACAACAATCATCAAGGCAAGGGTGTGAGTTTCAACACATTTATGCACCAACAAGGCACTAGACAAGAAACCAATCAAGAGGTGCATGGAGGACTATTGGCTCTATAGGGAGACATTGGACTAGTGAAACAATCCCATGGCAACACAACCATGATGCAGATCAAGATTAGGTTGGTAAGGAAACAGTTGGACATCATGTTCGTCTTCCATTAGGATGGATGGATCGCCATACTTGGTACCAATTTGCCACATTGCTTAGTCGATAGTATTGTAAGGTTTCTTTTCATGTTTCGAGGACGAAACATGTGAAGGGGGATGAAATGTAGTATACCTAGGGAGGTAATATGGGGTACTTAGGGAGGTACCGAATGAAAATGTGGTTATGTATATTCAATGTAAGGTGGACTAGGTCCACTATATTATTAAATTAGATCCATTATGGTAGTTAAATATAATAAATGTGAGAAGACTCTCTAGAAGGTTCCTAGGAGATAGAGATAGCTATATAAAGGAGTGTAAGAAATGTATTGAAGGATAGTGAAGAATATTGTGATTGTACAAGCAAATATTGCTTGAGAAGTTTTATTCTTCCATAAGGATTAATATATGGTGTTACCCTACCTCAAGGGTTTTGTCTACATTCTTGTGTTTAATATTTTGGTGAATGGTTTGGTTTATTTTCGGTTATTTCTGAAGTATATATGTAGATATAGTCAGGTCTTTGGTACTTAACAATTGGTATCAAAGCACTTTCCTTGGCCAAAGAAGGGAAGAATTTTTTGGCTCTTTTTACAAATTTGTTTTAGGAAAAAAAAAGGGTGGCACACTTCAGGTTCAAATATGAAGTCCACCATGTTGAAGTAGTCCAACTACCATTGTAAAATAGGGTCCCATGTCCAATTGCTCACGTGAACTCCATGCAGAAGATATCATAACCCAATAACCAACTGAAAATGATGCTCCAAAGACCGACACCTATCATGTGGATCCAAATAAGAAGATCCATCCACATAGTCGAAAAGGGTTGTAGCAGAATCTAGAAGGAATAATACCACTATAGAATATGCAAGATGGACACTGGTGATAATCATTGGATCCTGATTTTTCAAATTGATGTTCTCTACAGAAGGTAGACCAGAGTCATCAAATAAAAGATGAAAATAGTTATCATCCCAAAAATGACAACTGTGCATATACCAATAATCACAATCGGCCTCGAAATCATACCAAACACATATTTCTTGATTAAATTCATCCATAATATGCCTTGAACTTTTGGACTCTTGAATATGTTGCATTTCAATTTTGAGCTCTTGAATATGTTGCATTTCAACTTTGAACTCTTGAATTGTTGTCTTGATGGCCGCCATGATTTGAGAGTGAATATCCATCGGAAACACCACATATAATATACCAAAATAAATATCTTAAAATTATTTATCCAATGACATGGATATGATAGCAATATAAACACTTTGTGAAAAGTTATGAACGTTGCAGTCCCGTTGTTGTCACGAAAACCCCCCAAAAATGATTTATTTTAAATCAACGATATCTTTATTTCCTGAGCTCCGATTAGGGTGATTTTTTTTTGAAATCAACTATTTTTTAAAGAGGAACTTAGATATGTAATTTTGTTTTAGCAAATTCAGCCTCTAGGTGCTACAAAAATAAAAAAAATCACCTTGTCGTCCATGGAAAAAAACCCGAAAAAATGCAAATTTTAAAATGTCAATATCTTGACTTCTCAGACTCTATTTCAGATGATTTTTTTCTTTTCAAATTGGATGTTTTTATGAGAGGAACTCATATATACAACCCATTTCTACACATTTTTCATAGAAATATATAGAAATTGTTTAAAATTTCACGACCCTCTTTTTATTCTCCGAAAAAAATTGCAAAATAAAAAAGAAAATTGCCCACACTTCTTGCCAAGGAAAGTTCTTTGATACCACTTGTTAAGTACCAAATTAGATCTACAAATATAATCACCAAAAATGTTGAATACACAATAGATCTAGAGAGAAATATAGAAGAAACCACACTTTATTATAGAAAACCCTTGAGTTAGGGAAACACCATACAATGGATCATATTATGGAAGGGATCCTCTCCTGTTCACTTGCCTCTTCGAGGGGGAATCCTCCTATTGAGATATCACTCACAATACAATACAATACAATACTCAATAGTGGACCTTATTTAATACTATAGTGGATCTAGTCCACCTTACATTGAATGGCATCCACTATTATCACTATGAACCCTCTGCCCCCTACCGCCACCCCCCCCCTCTCTAGCTACCTAACACAGACTACATAGTAAACTCTGTCAGATTGATCGCCATAATATTTTTTTAGTTAGCAAAGATTGGAAACTAACACAGATGCATACAATCGTGACATAGAGTGGCCTTGAACTGACAGACATGGGAAACATATATGGAATGTGAAGGATGCTCTACATCATACTCCCCGTGTCTTAAAAATTATGAATTTCCAAGTTCAGAGGTATTCCACTCTAGTTTCCTAATCTTTCTACACCTATCAAACCATGAATCACTCTCGACAGAGTCCCATTCATGCAATTAAAACTTCCAAATCCAATCTTTCACTCTCTCCATAGATTGTTCATATCCATTAGTCAATCTCAAGCTATCCCAAACCACTTGGGATAATATGTTAAGTACGTGAAGTGCCAACACATTTTCCTCTACAATCCCCACCCCCAAAACTATGTTCACCTCAATAACCAAACTCCTTTGTATGAAGTCAAGTCTCCCCATACCTAGGAAACGTTTCACCTCGATTTTCATGACAATCTTCTCCGTAATGGTCCCTTGTTCAACCATGTTGTGAATGATGTCTATTTCTTCTATATCCAAGAGATAGATCTCACATTTCCCACTTCTCCTAGGCCTTTGTTTTCTGCAACTTACAAATCAACCTTATCTTCAGCAGTTTGATCCTCTATAATCTCCTACTCCAAAAAGTATTTAGCTATGAGCTTCTTGTGTTCTCCAATACTCTTCATCGATGTTTCCACAACCTTTTCCGGGATGCAATTAGAATCATCGTTCTTCTCCTCACATTTACATGCATGCATGTAAGTATCTACATGTTTAATCATCTTATCCTCTTCTTGCATTCTTTGATCAACACACAAATCCTCGAGTTTTATGCACTATTACTCAAGCGCTTCCCCTTGTTTTGGGTAGCAAAACCCTTCTATAGCTTTAATGAACTGTAATAAATTGATACCTTGAAATACCAACTTCATTTCCTCAATTATCTTGATAAAGATGTGAAACAATCTACTTATAAGAGTGAAGAATTGTATAATTACCCCTCTTATCCAAAATGTTAATATGCAAAACACATTAGCATTTTAAAAGCATAGAAAAAGAAAAGTACAACCAATGAAATATTGATGAACTGTAACTAATTGATACCTTGAAATACCAACTGTATTTCCTCAACTATCATGATAACATGTATTTCCTCAACTATCATGATAACTATGTGAAATAATATTCTATATATGGAGGTAGGAGTGGGGGTGTTGGGAGTTAATATGCAAAATATATTAACATTTTAGAAGGAAAGAAAACCAAAATTACAATCAATAAAATATTGATGAACTGTAACTAATTAATATATTGAAATACCAACTTTGTTTCCTCAACTATAATGATAACTATGTGAAACAATCTTCTTAAAAGAATAAAGAACTATATAATTACCTCTCTTATCCAAAACATTGAATCTTCAAAAATATAAAACTTATATAAATTATAAAAAAATACAATCAATAAAAATATTAATAAACACTAAAAATTTGATACTTTGAAATACCAACTTCATTTCATAACAATCTAAGTAAAAAAGTAAAGAACCATATAATTATCTTATAAAAAAACTGAATCTTAAAGAATGTAAAACCCAAGCAATTGGATAATGTCATCTTTAACTAGATTGTGAATTTGAATTAATCATTAACTTAATTGAACTCTCCCCTAATCCAAATCTACAATTAAATTAAATTCAAGTAAAAAAAAACCACCCACTGAAATGTGAAATTGGTTACCCAAAACTTAAACTATACATGACTTGTGAAACCATTTGGTTAGACATGAACATGACTTGTGAAACCATCTGGTTAGACATGACTTGTGGAACCATTTACTCACTGTATATTCCGGAGAATAAGAATTGCATCCCATAACTCTAATCTCCTTTGCCTTGGAACCATTTTCTTTTTGTAGATTCCGGACAGTAAGGGTTGCATGCAGTAACTCTAATCTTCTTTGCCTAAGATTTACAATAGACTGAAGTTTCTCTAACATTTATGGGTATTACTTCCAATGTTTCGGTTTCTTAATAGAGCCTGTCGGTTTTACCTAATCAGGATTGGAATTTCAAACTGGACAAGTCCGTCAAATTTGATAGTTTAGATTATTATTATATAAGTTTTGTCATTTTATTAGTTTTATTCATTTTAAGAAAAGAAGGAGGTTGATAATTACATCAAACTCCATCCTTATATCTATGACATATTTCTAATATATATATATATATATATATATATATATATATATATATATATATATAAAACAAAATTCAGTTTGTTATTTATAATTGTTGATAATTTGTAATATTTAAAATTTTAGTGGGTTAATTTTGGAGTAATTTTTTTTACAGAGTTATTTTTCGGGTAGGTTTTTTGACGGTTAGGCTAATCCAAAATTTTGATCGATTTTCTGAACATTTGGGTTGGTTTAAAATGGGGCAAAACTCCTGGGATAAGATTCTAAAATGCATGGAACTTTGATCCATGCAAAATTCAGACTACCCCTGAAAATTTGACAGGATTCAAGTTCAATTTTTTAACTGAAAAGTGGAACTAGGGAGAGAAGATTGCTACCGAGTTAACCTACTCCAAGTTCAATGAATCAAAACTCAGACTACCCCTGAAAATTTGACAGGATTCAAGTCCATTTTTTTAACTGAAAAGCGGAACTTGAGAGAGAAGATTGCTACCGAGTTAACCTACTCCAATTTCAATGAATCAAAACTCAAACTACCCCTAAAAATTTGACAGAATTCAAATCCAATTTTTTAACTGAAAAGCAAAACTAGAAAGAGAAGATTGCTACCAAATTACTACTCCAAGTTCAATGAATCACAAGGACTCCGTCAATGTTTATGGGTATTTAGTTGGTTCCGACAAAAACGTGTATCAGAATCCTGATGATGCGCCCTTAGAACGTTGACCAGAATCCAGGCTGTAGATGACGCGCACTTCTCGACGCAATTGGTTTCCAACAAAGTTTGAAAATAAAACGGGTTCCAATGTTTTCCAGTGCCAACTACTAAACTTCCATTGGATTCAATTAAATTCCGAAACCATGCCGGTGCTATTTAAGTTTTCACTGTGTCTTGAGAGTGCCCGGGTAGTTCAAGATATCAACATTAAATTTAGTAAAATCTAACGGCTAGTATGGTTAAAGAAAAAAAAAAACAGTGAGCAGCCGAATACCATTACAGAAATGGCAATACTCTTATAATGCAAGAAGAGTAGAAGCGAAGCTTTTTCTAATTATCTCGTATGGCTAATCGTAGAATTCGGCATAATTTTTTTTAATCAGTACACTACTGCTTTACCTGCTTCTGATAGCCAAATTTCCTATCAGTTATACCTCAACAGCATGTAGCCTTGACGATCACGACATGTAGAGACTTTTAGGTATCAGATTTAGAGAGTCCAGAAAGAGTGGGTTGCACATAAAAACTAATTAATATCTTCCGCATGAAAATGATCACGGGATCGCTGGTCAGTATCAGGAATATTTGGGTTTTTTTGGGTAAATAATATTGTGCAGTAATATCCACACTGCTATGAAGCATTGAATGTTGTGGTTGGTAGATTACAACAATTTTAATTCGACTGTTAATAATATACAGGTGCAACATATGTTGAGTAGTATGATGGATATTGACAGTCAATATCTATTATGCAATATCCAGCTTGCTATGCAGCATTGAATGTTGCAGCAGGTGGATTATAGGGCGTCTGATCTGAATAACATTACAGCAATTCAAATCTGAAAGTTTATAATCTACTAATGCAACATATGTTGCTTAGCATGATGGATATTGATACTCAATAATGGCTAGCAATATTCAGCTTGCTATGCAGCATTGAATGCTGCCTCAGGTGGATTATAGACTATCGGATCTGAATAACAATTCAGATCCAAAGACCTATTATCCACCTGCCCCAGCAGCTGCTTGGCAGGCTGGATATTGGCAGCAGTCAATCATATGCAATTTGTAGCAGAGTAATAAATGCTGGAATATGGGATATACATGGTTGGATGCATTCAACTGTGTATACCCTAGTCCCCGAGGTGTAGGACAGTTGGTGACAGAATGTGTTGTTAAGGTACTCCGTGTAAACCCTTAGATGCCCATGTCACGGACAAACTAACAAACAAACAAAAAAAATGCATATTGTTTACCCTTTTTAAAGGCAGCGTCTAAAATGTTTTGTTCATTTATTTTTTGAACTTTTTCACCGAAATCAGGGGAGAGAGATCTTGATGAAATTGTCTTTTTCTCTTGTTTAAATTGCAATTTTGAATGCATAAATGGATTCAACACCCTATACAAAATTAATCACTCTAAATTAAATTCAACAATTTCTCATTAGATTTCTGATAAAATTAAACCAAAATTATTCCAAAAATAATGAAAATGTAAAAAGTTTAGTGTATAACATTTTCTTTAAATAACTAAATCGAACTATCTATTACCAAACTTTTTTTTCCTTCAAAAAATTTCACTTTATATTAATATTGATGTATAAATTATTCGTCAACAAGAAGCCATTACAAAACAATTATTCTTAAGTCTTAACAATGAATTCTTTCAACTCCCAAACTCAAAAATCTCATTTCCTATCCAATAGAAACAATGTAGATTTCATCAAAACTCAAAAACCTCATCTCCTGACCAGTGAAAATAACCCCTTTAATATATATATATATATATATATATATATATATATATATATATATAAAATGCAGATTTCATCCAAGAGGTTCACCACTAAACATGCTCTCCCTCCTAAAAACAGAATACCCAAATACACGCATCTCGAGTACCACAGTAAGTGACAGAATCCCAAAACAAGATAATACAGGAAAACTAGTAAAGGTCGATTCGCAAACTCATACTTTAGGCTACGCTTGTGTGAAATTTTAAGTTGGCTGGACGGATTCTATTTTTCATTGGTTGTGTTTAATGTTTACAATTATTTTTAACATTTAAGAGAATCGATAATTGCTGGATTTTTTTGAGCGAGGCCCAACACACTTTAACCAATATTTGATCAGAAACCTCAAAAATCACGAAAGAAAAAGTTATAAAAGAATCATTAAACGTCAAATCTTGAGATTTGGAAGCCTTAACCCGACTGTAGATTCGGGTCGCCTGAACGGTAGTCGCAAAGTCAAGTCTTTGGATGATCCGAATCTACGATAAAATTAAGAATGCCCGTTTGAGAGATAGATGGTTAGAATCGGGTTAAAATGATGATTTTTTTTCGGGATATTTGTTTGAAATTTAGTGAAAAATTGTTAGATTTGTAAATTTGAGTGATTATTTTTGTATAATCCAAGTGTTTCAAGTGTTTTTCAGCATGCTGAATTTATTTTTACATTTAGAAATAGATTTTGAATAACAAAAAATAATGATTCGTGTAAATTTATATCCCTAAATTCTGATGAAAAAATTTATTTCTTAAAACAACTAAACAACGCCGCCCGTTAGAATCTATTTGCTGTTTTAAGTGGAAACAACGCCGGCAGTTAGAATCTATTTGCTGTTTTAAGTGGAGATAGGATAAACCCTAACGTCAGATTAAGGGTGTCTGAGTTCAACTCCTCTTCCTACTCAAACGGCGAATGGCAAGCGAGGGTGACAACAAGGCCTTAAATGGCGCATCATTGACAAAAGGACGGCGAATGGCGACAACCAGGCTTTAAATGACGTCATCGTTGACAAAGAAAAAGTATTGCTGAGTTGTAAACTGTAAAATTTAATGAACCAAGCAAATGCTATTTGAAATTCATAATTGTATTTTATTTATAAATTTAGGTTTTGTTTTTTTCTGTTCAAATGGTTTAGTTTAAAAATTT
>ML801640.1:104890-130753 GCA_009831015.1 Picea engelmannii
GTTCACCGCGACCTAAAACCAGCAAATATTTTACTTGACCAGAACTTTGTAAGCAAAATAGGTGATGTGGGGCTGGCCAAGCTTGTTCCTCCAAATGTCTCGGGCAGTCTTACACTGTACAGGAACACCACAACTTCGGGCACATTTTGTTACATTGACCCAGAGTATCAGCGAACAGGGGTACTTGGAACCAAATCCGATCTTTATGCTTTTGGAGTAGTACTTCTGCAATTACTAACTGCGAAAAAACCAATGGGGATTGCTTATGATGTGGAAAGGGCTATCGAGAAGGGCTCCTTCAAAAATATTCTCGATCAATCAGTTACAGATTGGCCTGTTAGGGAAGCCATGGAGCTAGCCAAACTTGCATTAAAATGTGTTGAGATGCGGCGCAGGGACAGGCCAGATCTTGAGACAGTTGTGCTGCCAGAGCTTCAGAGGTTGAAAGCTATTGCAGATTCCCAACATGATGTGAGGAGAGAGGACAGTTTTTCTACACCACGGAGATACTTGTTTTGTCCAATTCTTCAGTTTCGTAGAAAAGTTGGCACAGGGGAAGGTTGGCCAACCAAGATTTCCTGCACCAGTAAAGTATCTCGTTTTTGTAGGAAGATATATGAGTCTTGAAAAGAGAACACTTCCCAGAGTTTCTATCTAAGGAAATATGGGATTGTAGTGATATCCTTATAGACTTTGGAGGTTTGTCAATGTCTGGTACAGAAATGGGGTTGTCGAAGGTGAGTCGATTTTAGCACTGATAAGTAAGTTCATAGAACATTCCTAATTTCTACCACTGAGTTTGGTGCAGGAAACGATGAAAAATCCTCACGTTGCAGCACACGGTGCTACCTACGAGTGTGCAGCCATGGATAATTGGCTCGAGAGCAATGACATATTTCCCATCACATATCAGAGGCTTTTCCAAAAGCAGTGTATTCCAAGCTAGTCTCTTCAATCAGCCATAAATCCACAGAATTCTACATACAAATGATACCCTCAGTTTGCCTGATCCTATTTTCGAGCCTCGAGTATTGCTGAGGTTTTCCAGTTATTCTTCAACTTATAGTGTTTGAGTACGCACACGGAAACAGAGCTTCTATAATTTGTGTACGATCTAATCGATTCAATTTAAAACAGCTCGACCTATTCATTTGTAAGAGTGTGTAATATGATCTAATCGATTCAATGTGTGTACGATATATGTTAATAGGACTTTATTCAATTTCGTTCCGGTCATTCCGAGGCCTCCACATCTACTTTCTGCCCTTTCAGGATTCGAAGTTCAAACTTGTAGTTTTCCAATGGGACAAGAGAGTAGCTCCGTATCGGAAGCAAAACAATTTTACATGGTAATGAATGTGAGCGAGATCATAACAGCAGTAAAATGTAAAATATTTTTGAGAGATGCTTCATATTTTATGACATAAAACTGATTTGAAAAACACTCACTGCTTCCAAGGAGAATTACTGTAAGTTTGCATAACAGCAGTAAAATGTAAAATATTTTTGAGAGATGCTTCATATTTTATGACATAAAAATGATTTGAAAAACACTCACTGCTTCCAAAGAGAATTACTGTAAGTTTGCATGAATGATCCTAGTATGCTGCTCATCTCAACAAAAGTATACTCTTCTGCTCTATGCAATTACATCAAATCAAACCAACCAACCTTGTCTTTGTGGCATAATCTGACGATGATATGTAGAAATGGGTTCAGTATAATGAAAACCCTTGGGTACTCGGATGACACAGAAATAATCACTTAAATTTGGGTATTTAACAATTTATCACATGGGAGAAATGTCTTAAAAAAATATCACCTAAAACAAACCATTTTGTAAATTTTTTTTGTTAAAACTGACAAAACAGACATTATATGATTGAAAAACTTAAATGTGAGCCATTTTGTAAACATTTTTTTTATTATTAAAACTGACAAAACGGACATTATATGATCGAAAAACTTAAATGTGAGGGACTTTCAATTTTGAAATTCCAACAATTCCCACCCTGGTCATGGATATATTTTCAATTTCACATATGGTTTCTTTACAAAACTTTTTCTCTTCGCTGTTGATCTGATGACATTAATAACATCAAAAAATTTCAAAACTTTTGTGATTTCTAATATTTTCTTCTTCCATTATATGATTGGACCTATACTTTTGTATATAGATTGTCATAGAAGTGACCAATTTATGACTCAGTACAGTTCTTATCTTAGGATTATCGCCTGACTTTTATATATTGCCATCGAAAGTGACTAACTTATGACTCACTACAGTTTTTATGTTAGGATTCTCGCCTGTGTAATTGGAGGAAAGTAGTTTTAACTAGCTTAAAATGTTACAATTGGATCCAAATGATCCACTACAGTTTTTTTTGTTGGATTATCGCCTGTTTGTAATGGGAGGAAATTAGTTTCAACCAGGCTTAAAATGCTTGGGATTTCTTTCTCTGGCCATGTATTATATTATGCCGAGTAAATGGCTTTTGCAAATATCTATATTGTTTATTAGTGTAATTTTTCTGTTATTTATAAAGTTTTAGAAGAGCTTAGTTGTTAAGGTTGATTATGTCAATTAATAAGATCTGGATAGTTTTGGTGTATTGGTTTGCTTACTACTTAGCATGAGGAAGATAATTAGTTTTAATCAATCTAGATATTTGGAGAGAGTTATTCAAAAAAATTCTAAAAGAAATTATATGTATAAATATTTTTTTTATGAATCAACCAAGCATCATCTTTTAGTTAATCATTTTCTGGATTGATCATTTTATTGGCTCATTGTCATAGTGTTTGGTTTCTCTAAATTTGTCATGGTGTCATGGCATCAGAGCAGGCTTAAGCGAAGACAACAGAGCAGGATCACTTCAATTATGTGGAAAAAGCTAGAACTAGTGATTGGATAGTGCATAGGGTTTGAGTGTGAGAGAGCAAGGAGCTTCGCAGTGGGAAGAAACCTGTTGAAAAGAAGCGGTCGTGAACAAGATCTGAGTAGCCAATCTACCTAAACTAGAGCCGCCCAGATTTCAGAAAGGAACCCCAACTCACCAAGCCGTCAACACCATTGGTAGATCCGTCCCATATTGGAAGAAAGTGTACTAAATTCTGGTGAGAAATATTTTAACTAGGTACATTAAAAAAAACAAAGAAACAAAAGGACATATTGAGTGTCAAAGGTGTGTAACTGTTAATATCCATGTATTAAGAACAATAAAAAGTGGACTTGGAATTGTTAAGAAGGTGTTGAGTTATTAAAATATCACCTATATAAAGTTTCTTTATAAAAAAAATTGAAATATTTTAATTAAAAAGAGAGGGGGAGTCTAAGGAAATTTAAGGGGGAGTCTGATAATCAATTCAAAGTAAGAAAATTAGTGCAGTCCCATTGTGAAATTGACAAAGGGGCCTAATTCTAACAGGGATGAATTATGACTTCTGGTCAATCAAAATGAAGAATTTCCTTCGTTCTTAGGAATGTAGGGATATTGTAGTAAGTGGATTCACAGAACCAAATCATGGAACCTTATAAGCAATGACAAATGCACAATCCCAAGTTATTGCTAAAAACATAATGAAAGATTCAAGGCAATATAGCTTATCCAGCAAGGGATAGAAGACTCAATTTTTAATAAGGTTGCAGCAATTGATCATGCCAAGCAAACATGGCATACTCTTGAGACAGCCTATCAAGGCACCGACAAAGTAAAAAATGTCAAATTGCAGACACTCAAAAATAATTTTGAAACCTTCCATATGAAGAACTTACAGTGTGGGGATCATTTTATGGCATAGGTCAAGAACATTGTCAATCGGCTTCGAGCACATGTAGAAGACATTCCAGACCAAATGGTTGTTGAAAAAGTACTTAGGAGCCTTCTTGAAAAATTTGATATGGTTGTAATAGCCATAGAGGAGTCTAAAAATCTATCACAATTGTTTGTAGAACAACTCATGGGGTCTTTGTTGACACATGAGACAAGAGTCAATAGAAGCAATGACTCTTTGGAAAGTGTATTTTAGTCTCAGGCCTTCATTAGCAAAGGAAGAGGTCAAGGAAATAGAAGTAGAGGCATAGGAGGAAGAGGTCGTTCTCAAGCAGGAGACAAACAACATCAGAACAAATAGAACATACACACAATTTCACTCAGAGCCAAAGAGGAAGAGGCAAATATTATAATTAGTTAAGGAGGATTGACAAATCAAAAATCCAATGATATTACTGCAAGAAGTTTGGTCATTATGAAAGTGAATGCAAGAGAAAGTAAGAATATCTGAACAAAGATAGAGCTAACATGACAAACACTTATGAAGGCACATCTGAATCCATGTTCCTTTCATGTCAAGTAACTGAAGAATGCAACAATAATGATCTCTAGTTATTGGATAGTGGTTGCAGCAATCACATGATAGGTAACAAAATCATGTTCTCAAGTTTAGATTATTCATTCAAAACTAAAGTAAAATTAGGGGATGCTTATCTAGTAAATGTTCAAGGAAAAGGAACGGTGTCTGTTTTGACCAAGCGAGATGAAAAGAATGACATTTCAAATGTCTATTATGTACTTGGTCTCAAACATAATCTAATGAGTGTAGGGAAGTTAAGTCAAAATGGGTATGAATTCATATTTAAAGGTCCCAGATGTACCGTTTTAGACAAGCCACCTAATAGGAGATTTATTGTAAAAATACAAATGACCAAAAACATAATGTTTCCATTAGTGATGAGAAACTTTAATTAGTCACAGTGATATGCACGAAATGTTTCAAGCTCAAATGAGTCATGCTTATGGAATCTTAGATATGGTCATTTACACTTTGATAGCCTTAGATTTTTACAAAAGAAATATATGGTTAGAGGTCTCCCCATGATAAACGTTCAGGACAACTCTTGTGAGAGTTGCATCTTAGCAAAACATCATAGAGATAGTTTTCCAGCAGTTGCTTCCTATAGAGCTAAGGCACCACTTGAACTAGTACACAGATATTTGGGGTCTGATGTAAACACAGTCAATAGGAGGTAATTTTTATTTCCCAACATTTATTGATGATTTTAGTCAGATGACCAGGGTATATTTTGTCAAGAACAAATTTAAAAAATTTGGAAATTTGTGGAAAATTCAAAGCCATGGCAGAGAAACAAAGTGGGAAGTACATTAAGGTACTTAGATCAAATGGAGGTGGTGAGTACTATATGGCCATTTACACTTTGATAGCCTTAGATTTTTACAAAAGAAATATACGGTTAGAGGTCTCCCCATGATAAATGTTCAAGACAACTCTTGTGAGAGTTGCATCCTAGCTAAACACCATAGAGGTAGTTTTCCAGCAGTTGCTTCCTACAGAGCTAAGGCACCACTTGAACTAGTACACACAAATCTTTGGGGTCCGATGTAAACACAATCAATAGGAAGTAATTTTTATTTCCTAACATTTATTGATGATTTTAGTTGGATGACCAGGGTATATTTTGTCAAGAAGAAATATTTTTTTTTTGGAAAATTCAAAGAATTCAAAGCCATGGTAGAGAAAAAAAATGGGAAGCACATTAAGGTACTAAGATCAAATGGAGGTGGTGAGTATGATTCCAAATAATTTGCAACGTTCTGTAGGCATCAAGGAATCACAAGGCAGTTTACAACAAGGTACACTCCACAACAAAATGGAGTAGTTGAAAGGAAGGACAAGACCATAATGAACATGGCCATAAGTAGGATTAAGGCTAAGAACCTATCAAATGAATTTTGGGTAGAATTTGTTGCTTGTTCAGTTTATATATTGAATCGATCTCCAACCAATGTTCGACAACACAAGTATTCCAACTTCATGAGTCTCGCTAGATCATGAGTCTAAAACTTGAGCCAAAAGAGATGAGGCTCACTAGAACTGTAAACGTGTCTGACGTTGATCAGAAGGATCATCGACAAGATCACCAACTATTTTTTAATTGAATGGACCCATCTGGGACGTTGTGGTGTTGGTGTAGGTTCATGTTCAATGGACTCATCTGGAGGAAGGTGAGCAGGTGGATGTGGATTTTCATCATCACTGTCTATTGATGTTTGGTAGCTTCGAGCATGTATTCTCATGTAGCCTAGGTGTCATGCACGTGGGAATCGTCATGGGCACTAGATTAACCTTTTCATTTGATGAAAACCTCTTGTATTTTGAATGATGGGCTTGGGGGTTTGTTGATGGGCTTTGTGGGTTTGTGATGGGGATTCACACCCACATGTGTGCCTAATTTAATGTTGACTTTATGGAGGGGCTTCTTAATTTAACCTCTAGACTTGTATAAATAAGAATGATGTCATTGTGACATTTTTGTGTGGAGTGATAAGTGTGAGAGAGCTTAGTGATTTCAATCCATCCTTTGGTGACCTCAGTCCACTCATGGAGGAAGGCCTTTAGGCCTCAATTATGTTGTTTTTCTCTTTGTTTTTGGGTAGGTTCTTTGCTATGGAGGGTTCGACATAGAGGAAGGTGGAAGCTGCAGGCCTTGAAGGTTGCCACGGCTCATGGGAACCTTTGTTGCAGGTGTAAGGAAGGGCTCGGCTAGCAGAAAAAGGTGGCAGCAACTGAAGGAGAGGTCAGTCACAGTAGTTGAGGGTTGTAGGAGGGTTCAATCGGGTCTAAGGAGGCTCTAGGAAGGGCTCATATAGGTTTCTAAGGCATTTGCGGGCTAGGTTAAGGACTTAGCATGCTAACTAGACTGTGGCTAAGGTTTTTGAGGGCCTGTGGATCTTTCCTAAAGGGCCAGAGTATGCTAGATTGTGTTGAGACAGTCTTGAGAGGCTCGACCTAATGTAGGAGGCAACCACAAGTTGAAGGAAAGGTTCGGTGAACTAAGTAGAGGGAATCCACTAGTGAAGAAGAGGCTTGGTCTATTTGAAACAAGAAGCTAGAGGTCTTGTAGCAGTTGACATCTAAGAAAGGGATTTATCATATGTGGATAACTAGGTGGAAAGGGTTGTTACAACCATTCTTTAAGGGCTAGTCAAGCCATAGGAATTATAGTAGTTTGAAGGACCATTGCAACAGAGGTTTTGGTAGCTTGAAGACAATCTTGGGCAACATTGAAGGGCTAGTAAAATCATCTTGTTACAACAGACCTTGGAAAACCATTGAGAGTTGACATAGCGACATATTTGGGACAACCTGGAGCGTAGGTTGAGGACAACCATGAGGGCTATTACAAAAGCACCCTAAGGGAAAATTTCAGAGCAGCTAAGAAAGTGTTGGAAGGACTCAGCCAAAATTGTGCAAGGAGTTGCAGAGGAAGAGGATGGTTTGAGGGGGAAAGGAATGCCCTAACCCTCAACTTCAATGCAACAAATTTGGACACAGTTTTGTAAGTGTTTTGGTATTCTTTTTTTGTACAAGAATTGGGCCATTGACCCTGGTACGGGAGACCATGTGTTCTGGATTTAAGAACAAATATTTTTGGGCTTGAAATTCATGTGTACTTGTGTATGATTCAATTGGTAGTTTATTTTTCGTGTGCTAACTGGTTAGGCATCTCAGTGTGTTTATGTTTACAGTTTGAATTGCGTTAATTTTTGTATAACTGTTGAAACAATAGACCATACATGAGGTGTAGTCAAAATATAACATGGTATCAGAGGTGTGGTCCTGAGAAGGGAAGTTGGATCTGAGTTATTCACACAGGTGGTAGCTCTAAGAGGGAGTTGTAGCAATGTTGAGGAGCTAGCTCTGAGAGGGAGCCATTTTTATACAGTTATTTGCCACCTGATTACTTGATGGATATTCTCTAGAGGTTATCACGTTGAAACACCGGGTTTTGCCACTTTTCCCTTGAGTATACACCATCCTTTTTCTTAGTCACGAGCTTTCCTTTTACAGATAGTGACTCAAATTGATGGTCGCGCCTTACTCTCTTGCAAATCGCGACTGGTCGCATCCTGTAGGAATGCAGGGCATGACCAGGTCTGTTACTCTCGAATTAGGAATGATTACAACGAGATGGGATCAAGCTTGGATTTCTCGTAATTCGAGCTCGAGAAGCTTGTTATTTTGAGTGTCTAGTAGTTATCCACCATCTCATCTCTTTCATCCTATAGATTTAGGGCTTCTCATGGGAAAAGAGGAGGGAAAAAAGAGTAAACTTATAATGTCGGATTGATTATAGAGGTTGGCCAAGGAAATTGGGAGAAGCTTCATCAAACTATTTGTTTGTAAGCTGTAATTTTTTTTTCTTTATTAATAGAATATGCACATGATTTTCCCCTCTAATTGATTGTATATGGTGATTATAATATTTGTAGAGAGTTAATATTTTCATGTCTTTATGTCATATTATTAGATCTATCAGTGATTGATACATGTTACATTTGATCTTCTGAGAGGTGTTTGTTGGTGTTCTTATGTGTGCAAATCTATGTTCATGAAATTGAAGGACATCTTCAAAGGATTGAATGACCAAGGAGTATGCAGGGACAACCATTGAACTATTGAGTAAGTCCTCTACTCTTTCATCTCAGAGATTGCTTCATGTGTGATTTAGATCTGGGAAAGTCTTTAGCTTGCATCTCTATTATGTCTTATGTCTAGGAAGAGCCTAAGGGAGGTAAATCCTGCAGGGTACATTTATCCTACAACAAACTGGTGACTCCACTAGGGAAGTCATTACTATTTATTTAGTTTTCTTCCTCAACTTTTGAATTCATATTCTCAACATCCTTGCTTGTTTTAAGCCCTGATTTTTATTTTCATTCAGTCCATAAGTATTTTTTGAGTATATTTGAAAGTGTTCATTCCAAAATATAATATATATGTCTTAGATCTATCAGTTTTTCACACTTGTATGATCGCGGTCGCGGGTTACCCATGCACATAGAGTGACCACATCCCTTTTGAGTGGCTCCACTATAGCACACAACCACCTAAAAATCACATTGAGTAGTGCGACCAATGCTTGTGTTCGTAAGTCTCTCCTAGTGCAACATGCGACCGATCACTCTCTATTAACTAACAAGGCGCGACCATCAATTTGGGTCACGATCTATAAAAGGACAACTTGCGACCAGGTAAAAGGATGGTGTATACTCAAGGGAAAAGTGACACAACTCAATATTTTAGCCTGATAACCTCTAGAGAATATCCATTAGGTAATCAGGTGGCAAATAACGGTATAACAACCACAACGATTGTTGTAGGTGGCATCCAGTTAGATGGTCTCTGGTATGAGACATGGAGTAGACTGTTCAAACAAGGAGTTGTGGACTGTTGCATCTTGGTGGTGCGACATGTTGCGAGTTTTGGTGGATTGGAAGAGAGCTCGGTTCGCAACAATATGTTATGTGGCGGGTTTCCAACTCTGAGGATGGACTTCCGGTGGATTTTCATAGTGAGTTTTGATGGGTGCATCTCAGGTGCTTTGGCACGAATGAGATGGATTTGAATGTATGGTAGGGTGATGAGATAGAGTCTTCATTGGGCTATAGTCTTGCACACTTGATAGTGTGTCTAGGTGCGATAATGTATGAGGTATTTGACCAAGGAGGATGAGGACATTTGAGGATATGAGTTGAGGTGTTCTAGAGTGGACTAGAACGAGTGTCCATTCACAGCTTGGGACTGTTTCATAGAGAGGACACAGGTTCAGTTGCAATGTGTGCATACACGAAATTTTTTGTGACTTGGATGATGGAATTGGGCAGAAGTTCATTGGATGGTTGTGACTTGGGTAAGCAAGATTACTTCCTTGGAGGATTGCATGGCTCTTATACAGTGGGAGCCACCAACAAATGACAAGGGAACAATATTTGTTCATGAGCTTCACAAAGTCTAACTCAAGTATGTACATGGAGCTTGGTATGAGAACCAAGTATGTAGTATAGGGATATGGAACAGTGGTATTCCAGATGGAGTCAGGGGATGTGTTGTGAATGGAAAATGTTTTATGGGTGCTAGGAGTGTGTTCTCAACCTCAACGATTTAAGAGAAGGGCCATGCAACTTTGTTCCCTGATGGACATGTGTTGTTTATGCCCAGAGGATCTAGCTCAAACATGACAATGGTCTTGGGGTTAGAAAGAGAAACATGTATAGGAATAAGGGATAGCCAATGCAAGCCATGACTTGTAGTAGTAGAGTGATATTAGAAAGGAAGAAGGTATCTTCGAAGGTTGTGTAGACTCAGAGGGAGCCCGACCTCAGAGGGAGTTAGTGGATTCAAAGGGATTCAACAAACTTAGAGGGAGAGTCAATCGTTCAAAGGGAGTCTACCTTCAAGTCCAGGTGGGAAAGAAGCATCTTCCAAGACTGTCAGGATGGTGTCATGGGTTGATATGGCTAGGCAGGATGCTTGGAAGAAGGAGGCTTCTAGGAGAAGGGTGTCTTCCAAGAAGGGACCATGCCATACAACAAGTTTTTCTTCAGTGATAGAGGGAGTAGTCAATCAAGTGGATTGGAGAGATGTTGTGGTAGTGGATCCAGTACGGGAGACAGAGTTACTTCTAGGAGATAGTGGAGTGAGTGAGAATATCTCCTTGCTAAGAGAGAATGTTGATGTTTGGTAGCTTCGAGTAGGTATTTTCATGTAGCCTAGGTGTCAAGCACGTGGGAATTGTCATGGGCACCAGATTAACCTTTTAGTTTGATGAAAATCCCTTGTATTTTGAGCTAGGGGATTGGGGGCTTGTTGATGGGATTTGTGGGTTTGTGATGGGGATTCACACCCACATGTGTGCCTAATTTTTTGTTGACTTTGTGGAGGGGCTTCTTAACTTAACCCCTAGACTTGTATAAATAAGAACGATGTCTTTGTAAAATTTTTGTGTGGATTAATAAGTGTGAGAGATCTTGGTCATTTCACTCCAGCCTTTGATGAACTCATTCCAACCATGGAGGAAGGCCTTTAGGCCTCGATTTTGTTGTTGTTCTCTTTGTTTTTGGGAGGGTTCTCTGCTATGGAGGGTTCTATAATACCCCTAGGTTGAACCATGTTAGAAAGTAATGGATGTGCTTGTTTAACCATGGACAATATAGCAATATTGTCACCCAACCATAGGTCGAAGCCACCCCTGAGCACCTTAACCTTGACATATATTTATTCTGGAAACAAACCCTAGGATTAGTAGACAAACAAGATGGATCACCCCTCACCAGGGATACCGCACCAAGTAAGAATAACCAAGACTGATCAAAGAGTACAACCCAAAAAAATCGAGAATATAGATTGCAGGATTGGTGACAACAACTCCTCCCAAGACTTGCGCACAAACTGGCCTTTTGCAGTGCGCACAAGTGTACTTCTGTAATTTTGAGAAGTCTAGCTAAAATGAAGAATGGCCTCTTGTATTTATATTGCTTCTGCCATACTGCCTGGGCCGACTTCTCATTCTGGGTGCTAATTACTTAGTATTAATTATTTCCTTTAGCCGACATCTCTTCTAGGGTTATATCCAAAACTTTACTTGCTTCCCGAAATATTCTATTCTCATCAGGGTTACATGTGGAGGTAAATACCTCCCGCAACTACCATAATATCAACACTCCCTCCTAGCTAGGGAGGTATTGAAGGCAATGGTCTTGAGCACAAATATACCATTGAATTGGTAGCATCATCATAGTCGTACAGACTATCTCATGACTATATCATGAGCACCATTATCACTATCTTTGTCATCTGTCAACATCAACTGCATCATCTCTCAAAACCATACTCCATTTGAGTAATCAGACATGATGTTGAATAATTCACTCACTCTAAGGAGTGATACAAAAATCATTCTTCTAATCCAGGCATATGTCCTAGAAGAATAAATGTCCTGGCAAAATTTTTCGTCTGGAGAATCTTTGTCCATCAGTACACTGATCATTCATCTAGCTGTTAATCATATTCAACACTAATGATAGTTTACAAGGCAATCAGAACAATGTCATTCAATAGAACACAACTATGTCTATCCATAGTAGTACACAACTACAATCTAGTGGTACACTGCCACACCAAGTAACACACAAGTACTTAATCAGTGACGCACAGTCACAAGCAATGGAACACATCCACCACAGTAGCATTCATCTACTGTCCAGAGACATGCAGTCTCCATAAAAATCATATCATCTAATATGAACCTGCATAGAAAAACAATGTTATGATATAAATTGAATCATTTGGGCCATTCTTCCACTCAAATATGTGAGATATGGAAGAGCATATGCTCTCAGAAGGTAAAACATTTGTCATGAGCTACTGGACTATTCTTATTAAGCATAGAAGAATAACTGTCTTGATTTTTTAGCTTGGACCATTCACCTAACTAGGCCATTCCTCCGACACTAAATAAAGTGCAACCTGGAGAGAATGAGTCTTCCATAGGGAATGCCCGTCCCTGATTGCTGAACATGGAATATTCACCTATCTAAGCCATTCCTCCGGCACTAAACAAAGTGCAACTTGGAGAGAATGAATATGCCCTAGGGAATGACTATACGAACCATTTCCTAAGGAAATGATTGTCCTGCACCAACCTCCAAAATGGACCATTCTTCGAAACTACTCACAAATGTGAGCTTTGAAAGAATGACTATCTGGTGAGGCGGACCAGTCTTCTTGACCACTACTGAGAGTCACTTCCAAGATGAGAGACTATCCTAGACCATTTCCCCACACTAGCCACAAGGGGAATCGATGTCTATGGTACATCATCAATCCATCGAACCATTTTCATTATGAAAATGACCATTCGATCTGGACCATTTTCCGAACTGGAAAATGCATGTCCGTTAGAAATCTCAAGCCACTTTCCGAACTGGAAAGGAACTGCTCATCTTGGACTATTTTTCGAACTGAAAAATGGTTGTCCTTAACTCAATAACACATCAGTGCTCCCTCCCAACCTGGGAGCCATCTCTTCCTTTTTCGATAAGGAAGTCGTCTCCACGAGCTTCATCTTGTTTCTTGAGTACGCAAACTCTTTCATCTTGGACATAGGTTTTACCAAAATATCTTCTTATTTACTCATATGTGGAGATATATTGGAGAACCACTTCTCTTTTCTGGACTTTATCATAGAGAATGTAATTCTCGATTTCAATGTACTTTGGTCTTTCTAGAACACTAGTTTTCTCTGAAGGCTTCATGTAGCTATGATCATTATAGTATATCATAGTTGGATTCGGTTCGTTTGTTTCCTGCAGCTCATAACATCGTGGCAAAGCTCAAACTGGAACATATTCAAGTGATGAGATAGAGTCTTCATTGGGCTATAGGCTTGCACACTTGATAGTGTGTCTAGGTGTGACAATGTATGAGGTATTTGACCAAGGAGGATGAGGACACTTGAGGATATGAGTTGATGTGTTCTAGAGTGGACTAGAACGAGTGTCCATTCACAGCTTGGCACTGTTTCATAGAGAGGACACAGGTTCAGTTGCAATTTGTGTATACACGAAATTTTTTGTGACTTGGATGGTGGAATTAGGCAGAAGTTCATTGGATGGTTGTGACTTGGGTAAGAAATATGCTTTCCTTGGAGGATTGCATGGCTCTTATACAGTGGGAGCCACCGACACATGACAAGGGAACAATATTTTTTCATGAGCTTCACAAAGTCTAACTCAAGTATGTACATGGAGCTTGGTATGAGGACCAAGTATGTAGTACAGGGATATGGAATAGTGGTATTTCAGATGGAGTCAGGGGATGTGTTGTGAATGGAAATTTTTTTATGGGTGCTAGGAGTGTGTTCTCAGCCTCAACGATTTAGGAGAAGGGCCATGCAACTTTGTTCCAAGATGGACATGTGTTGTTCATGCCCAGAGGATCTAGCTCATACATGAAAATGGTCTTGGGGTTAAAGAGAGAAACATGTATAGCAAGAAGGGATAGCAAATGCAAGCCATGACTTGTAGTAGTAGAGTGACATTAGACAGGAGGTAGTTATGTTCGAAGGTTGTGTAGACTCAGAGGGAGTCCGACCTCAAAGGGAGTTAGTGGATTCAGAGGGAGTCAACAAACTTAGAGGGAGAGTCAATCGTTCAAAGGGAGTTTACCTTCAGGTCCAGATGGGAGAGAGGAATCTTCCAAGATTGTTAGGATGGTGTCATGGGTTGATATGGCCAGACAGGATGCTTGGAAGAAGGACGCTTCTAGGAGAAGGGTGTCTTCCAAGAATGGACCATGCCATACAACAATTTTTTCTTCAGTGATAGAGGGAGTAGTCAATTAGGTGGATTGGAGAGAAGTTGTGGTAGTGGATCCAGTACGGGAGACAGAGTTACTTCTAGGAGATAGTGGAGTGAGTGAGAATATCTCCTTGCTAAGAGGGAGTGTTTATGTTTGGTAGCTTCGAGCAGGCATTTTCATGTAGCCTAGGTGTCAAGCACATGGGAATTGTCATGGGCACCATATTAACCTTTTAGTTTGATTAAAACCCCTTGTATTTTGAGCTAGGGGATTGGGGGCTTGTTGATGGGATTTGTGGGTTTGTGATGGGGATTCACACCTACATGTGTGCCTAATTTTTTGTTGACTTTGTGGAGGGGATTCTTAACTTAACCCCTAGACTTGTATAAATAAGAACGATGTCATTATGAAATTTTTGTGTGGATTAATAAGTGTGAGAGAGATTGGTGATTTCAGTCCAGCCTTTGATGAACTCATTCCATCCATGGAGGAAGGCCTTTAGGCCTCAATTTTATTGTTTTTATCTTTTTTGGGGGGAAGGTTCTTTGCTATGGAGGGTTATGTAATACCCCTAGGTTGAACCTTGTTATAAATTAATGGATGTGCTCGTTTAACCATGGAAAATAAAACAATATTATCACCCAACCATAGGTCGAAGCCACCCCCGAGCACCTTAACCTTGATAGATATTTATTCTGGAAGCAAACCCTACGATTAGTAGCAAAATAAGATGGCTCGCCCCACTCCATGGATAGCGCACCAAGAAAGAATAACCAAGACTGATCAGAGAGTACAACCCAAAAAAATTGAGAATATAGATTACAGGATTGACGATAGCAACTCCTCCCAAGACTTGAGCACAAACTGGCCTTCTGTAGTGCGCACAAGTGTACTCATGTAATTTTGAGAAGTCTGGCTAAAATGAAGACTGGCCTACTATATTTATATTTCTTCTACCATACTGCCTGGGCCGACTTCTCATTCTGGGTGCTAATTACTTAGTATTAATTATTTCCTTTAGCTGGCATCTCTTCCAGGGTTATATCCAAAACTTTACTTGCTTCCCGAAATATTCTATTCTCGTCAAGGTTACATGTGGAGGTAAATACCTCCCACAGATACCATAATATCAACACTCCCTCCTAGCTAGGGAGGTATTGAAGGCAATGGTATTGAGAACAAACATACCATTCAATTGGTAGCATCATCATAATCGTACAGACTATCTCATGATTAGATCATGAGAACCATCATCACTATCAGTGTCATCGGTCAAAATCAACTGCATCATCTCTCAAAACCATACTCCATCTGAGTAATCAGACATGATGTTGAATAATTCATTCACTCCAAGGAGTGATACAAAAATCATTCTTCTAATCTGAGCATATTTCCTAGAAGAATAAATGTCCTGGACCATTTTTCATCTGGAGAATCTTTTTCCATCAGTACACTGATCATTCATCTAGCTGTTAATCATATTCAACACCAATGATAGTTTACAAGGCAATCAGAACAATGTCATTCAATAGAACACAACTATGTCTATCCATAGTAGTACACAACTACAATCCATTGGTACATTGCCACCCCAAGTAGCACACAACTACTTAATCAGTGACACATAGTCACAACCAATGGAACACATCCACCATAGTAGCATACATCTATTGTTGAGAGACATGCAGTCTCCATACAAATCATATCATCTGATATGAACCTTCACAAGAAAACAATGTTATGATATAAACTGAATCATCTAGGCCATTCTTCCACTCACATCTGTGAGATCTGCAAGAGCATCTGCCCTGAGAAGGTAAAACATTGGTCATGAGCTATTGGACTATTCTTCTTAAGCATAGAAGAATAACTGTCTTGATTTTTTAGCCTGGACCATTCACCTAGCTGGGCCATTCATCCAACACTAAACAAAGTGCAACCTGGAGAGAATGAGTCTACCATAGGGAATGCCCATCCCTGATTGCTGAACATGGTCCATTCACCCATCTGGGCTATTCCTCCGGAACTAAACAAAGTGCAACTTGGAGAGAATGAATCTGCCCTTGGGAATGATTGTCCGGACCATTTCCTAAGGAAATGAATGTCCTACACCAACCTCCAAAACAGACCATTCTTCGAAACTACTCACAAATGTGAGCTTCGAAAGAATGACTATATGACTAGGCAGACCAGCCTTCTTGACCACTACTGAGAGTCACTTCCAAGAAGAGAGATTGTCTTAGACCATTCCCCCACACTGGCCACAAGGGGAATCAATGTCTATGGTACATCATCAATCCATCAAACCATTTTCATTACGAAAATGACCATACGATCTGGACCATTTTCTTAACTGGAAAATGCATTTCCATTAGAAATCTCAAACCACTTTTCGAACTGGAAAGGAACTTCTCATCTTGAACCATTTTTCGAACTGAAAAATGAATGTCTTTAACTTAATAACACATTAGTGCTCCCTCCCAACCTGGGAGTCATCTCTTCCTTTTTCGATAAGGAAGTCGTCTCCACGAGCTTCATCTTGGACATAGGCTTTAAAAAAATATCTTCTTATCTGCTCATATGTGGAGATATATTGGAGAACCACTTCACTTTTCTAGACTTTATCATAGAGAATGTAATGCTCGATTTCAATGTACTTCGGTCTTTCTAGAACACTGGTTTTCTCTGAAGGCTTCATGTAGCTCTGATCATTATAGTATATCATAGTTGGATTCAATTCGTTAGTTTCCTGTAGCTCATAACATCGTGGCAAAGCTCAAACTGGAACATATTCAAGTGATGAGATAGAGTCTTCATTGGGCTATAGGCTTGCACACTTGATAGTGTGTCTAGGTGCGACAATGTATGAGGTATTTGACCAAGGAGGATGAGGACACTTGAGGATATGAGTTGATGTGTTCTAGAGTGGACTAGAATGAGTTTCCATTCACAGCTTGGGACTGTTTCATAGAGAGGACATAGGTTCAGTTGCAATGTGTGTATACACGAAATTTTTTGTGACTTGGATGATGGAATTGGGCAGAAGTTCATTGGATGGTTGTGACTTGGGTAAGCAAGATGCTTTCCTTGGAGGATTGCATGGCTCTTATACAGTGGGAGCCACCGACACATGACAAGGGAACAATATTTTTTCATGAGCTTCACAAAGTCTAACTCAAGTATGTACATGGAGCTTGGTATGAGGACCAAGTATATAGTACAAGGATATGGAACAATGGTATTCCAGATGGAGTCAGGGGATGTGTTGTGAATGGAAAATGTTTTATGGGTGCTAGGAGTGTGTTCTCAGCCTCAATGATTTAGGAGAAGGGCCATACAGCTTTGTTCCAGGATGGACATGTGTTGTTCATGCCTAGAGGATCTAGCTCAGACATGACAATGGTCTTAGGGTTAGAAAGAGAAACATGTATAGGAAAAAGGGATAGCCAATGAAATCCATGACTTGTATTAGTAGAGTGACATTAGACAAGAAGTAGGTATCTTTGAAGGTTGTGTAGACTCAGAGGGAGCCCGACCTCAGAGGGAGTTAGTGGATTCAAAGGGAGTCAACAAGCTTAGAGGGAGAGTCAATCGTTCAAAGGGAGTCTACCTTCAGGTCCAGATGGGAGAGATGAATCTTCCAAGACTGTTAGGATGGTGTCATGGATTGATATGGCCAGGCAGGATGCTTGGAAGAAGGAGGCTTCTAGGAGCAGGGTGTCTTCCAAGAAGGGACCATGCCATACAACCAATTTTTCTTCAATGATAGAGGGAGTAGTCAATCAGGTGGAATGGAGAGAATTTGTGGTAGTGGATCCAGTATGGGAGACATAGTTACTTCTAGGAGATAGTGGAGTGAGTGAGAATATCTCCTTGCTAAGAGGGAGTGTTGATGTTTGGTATCTTCGAGCAGGTATTTTCATGTAGCCTAGGTGTCAAGCACGTGGGAATTGTCATGGGCACCAGATTAACCTTTTAGTTTGATGAAAATCCCTTGTATTTTGAGCTAGGGGATTTGGGGCTTGTTGATGGGATTTGTGGGTTTGTGATGGGGATTCACACCCACATGTGTGCCTAATTTTTTGTTGACTTTGTGGAGGGGCTTCTTAACTTAACCCCTAGACTTGTATAAATAAGAACGATGTCATTGTGAAATTTTTGTGTGGATTAATAAGTGTGAGAGAGCTTAGTGATTTCAGTCCAGCCTTTGATGAACTCATTCCAGCCATGGAGGAAGGCCTTTAGGCCTCAATTTTGTTGTTGTTCTCTTTGTTTTTGGGAAGGTTCTTTGCTATGGAGGGTTCTCTAATACCCCTAGGTTGAACCCTGTTAGAAAGTAATGGATGTGCTCGTTTAACCATGGAAAATATAGCAATATTGTCACCCAACCATAGGCCGAAGCCACCCCCGAGCACCTTAACCTTGACAGATATTTATTCTGGAAGCAAACCCTAAGATTAGTATCCAAACAAAATGGCTCACCCCTCTCCAAGGATAGTGCACCAAGAAAGAATAAACAAGACTGATCAGAGAGTACAACCCAAACAAACTGAGAATATAGATTGCAAGACTGGCGACATCAACTCCTCCCAAGATTTGTGCACAAACTGGCCTTTTGTAGTGCGCACAAGTGTACTTCTGTAATTCTGATAAGTCTGGCTAAAATGAAGACTGGCCTCCTATATTTATATTGCTTCTTCCATACTGCCATTGCCGACTTCTCATTCTGGGTGCTAATTACTTAGTATTAATTATTTCCTTTAGATGACATCTCTTCTAGGGTTATATCCAAAACTTTACTTGCTTCCCGAAATATTCTATTCTCGTCAGGGTTACATGTGGAGGTAAATACCTCCCGCAACTACCATAATATCAACACTCCTTCCTAGATAGGGAGGTATTGAAGGCAATGGTCTTGAGCACAAACATACCGTTGAATTGGTAGCATCATCATAGGCGTACAGACTATCTCATGATTAGATCATGAGCACCATCATCACTATCAGTGTCATCTGTCAACATCAACTGCATTATCTCTCGAAACCATACTCCATCTAAGTAATCAGACATGATGTTGAATAAGTCACTCACTCCAAGGAGTGATACAAAAATCATTCTTCTAATCTGGGCATATGTCCTAGAAGAATAAATGTCCTGGACCTTTTTTCCTCTGGAGAATCTTTGTCCATCAGTACACTGATCATTCATCTAGCTATTAATCATATTCAACACTAATGATAGTTTACAAGGAAATCAGAACAATGTCATTCAATAAAACACAACTTTGTCTATCCATAGTAGTACACAACTACAATCTAGTGGTACACTGCCACACCAAGTAGCACACAACTACTTAATCAGTGACACATAGTCACAACCAATGGAACACATCTACCACAGTAGCATACATCTACTGTCGAGAGACATGCAGTCTCCATAGCAATCATATCATCTGATATGAACCTGCACAGAAAAACAATGTTATGATATAAACTGAATCATATGGGCCATTCTTCCACTCACATATGTGATATCTGGAAGAGAATATGCCCCCAGAAGGTAAAACATTAGTCATGAGCTACTGGACTATTCTTCTTAAGCATAGAAGAATAATTGTCCTGATTTTTTAGCCTGGACCATTCACCTAAATGGACCATTCCTCTGACACTAAACAAAGTGCAACCTGGAGAGAATGAGTCTGCCATAGGGAATGCCTGTCCCTGATTACTGAACATGGACCATTCACCTATCTGGGCCATTCCTCCGGCACTAAACAAAGTGAAACTTGGAGAGAATGAATCTGCCCTAGGGAATGACTGTCTGAACAATTTCCTAAGGAAATGACTGTCCTGCACCAACCTCCAAAATGGGCCATTCTTCGAAACTACTCACAAATGTGAGCTTTGAAAGAATGACAATCTGGCGAGGAGGACCAATCTTCTTGACCACTACTGAGAGTGACTTCCAAGAATAGAGACTATCCTAGACCATCCCCCCACACTGGACACAAGGGGAATCGATGCATATGGTACATCATCAATCCATCGAACCATTTTCATTATGAAAATGACCATTCGATCTGGAACATTTTTCGAACTAGAAAATGCATTTCCATTAGAAATCTCAAACCACTTTCTGAACTGGAAAGGAACTGCTCATCTTAGACCATTTTCAAACTGAAAAATGATTGTCCTTAACTCAATATCACATCAGTGCTCCCTCCCAACCTGGGAGTCATCTCTTCCTTTTTCAATAAGGAAGTAGACTCCACGAGCTTCATCTTGTTTCTTGAGTACGCAAACTCTTTCATCTTGGACATAGGCTTTACCAAAATATCTTCTTATCTTCTCATATGTGTAGATATATTGGAGAACCACTTCTCTTTTATGGACTTTATCACAGAGAATGTAATGCTCGATTTCAATGTACTTCGATCTTTCTAGAACACTTGTTTTCTCTGAAGGCTTCATGTAGCTATGATTATTATAGTATATCATAGTTGGATTCAGTTCGTTTGTTTCCTACAACTCATAACATCATGGCAAAGATCAAACTGGAACATATTCAAGTGACACTTCTTTTTTCATCATGAGAGCTTATCATGGATTGGAAATCCATCATTCTAGAGTTCTGAGTAACCTTTCTAATACAATATCTCTATTATAGAAAGTTTTCACCATGCTTTTGTTGTGCATTGGAGGCTCTGCACCAAGTTGTTTGAATCCATACAAGATATTCTTCCATCTTCATACAAGAGTCTCTTTCTGGTAAACCTCAAAACCTTGAGGTTACTCTACATACACTTCTTATTCAATTACTTTGTTGAGGAGAACATTCCTTACATTCATCTGATGTAAACTCCAACCCATGGATATTGCAGAAGATATAATGGTTCATGTAGACGTATGTTTGGTTTACTGGAACAAGCAATCATCATATTCTTCTCCCTCCATATGGGAGAACCTCTAGTTATGAATCTCGTAATGCTTCTATTCACGAGTCTTTCATACATTGTTCTTCATCACACATTGTTGTGAATGCTTGATCATCATATTCCTTTTGGGGTTTCTCTTTTGTGCTAATCCTTCATTCTTCTTGTGCGTAGCAATTCCAAAGTTATTCAAATTAGTTCCTTCCTTGTGTTCATGCTTGCGGAAAATGCATCCCATGTCTTGGGAAGACCATTGATTACTATATTTACCAGTTCCTTCTCTGAAATGATCTCTTCAATATATTGTAGTTGATCTCTTAACTGAGAGATTCTCACAAAGTATGATGTTATGTTTTCATCATCATTCATCTTCATGTCACGGAGCTCATTCTTCAGACTCATTACTTGTCCAATGTTTCTGACTGAGAAGAGGTTTGTTAGGACATCATACATCTTCTTAGATGAGTCAATATGGGAGATGTAGGGTATCAAGTGGTATTTTATAGAGTCCACTATGATACTCATGGCATTGATGTCATTGCCTTTGAACTTCTCCACAACTGCAATGTTCTGAGGTTCTTTTTCCTTTCCTTCTTCGAACTATGGTTCCACGATCTTTCGTTTCATGATGTCCAACTCTTTATTCTTGGAAAGGATGAGGTCAATCCTTGTCTTCCACGCTCTGAAGTTAGAAACCCCTTCTAACTTGTTTTCTGACTTCATAGAGTAAGTCATAACTGCTTTGACTTGGTCAACCCTTGATTTGACCAAAAAATCAAACTTGATGTCTTAGCTTGCTGAGAGTACCAGGAGATGTGTTAGGCTAGGGTACACTAGGCTATCTAGAGATTAGGCCAATCTCTTCACTTAAGGTGCCTCAACGAGAGGGTTACGATTTCGTTGTTGCAGTAAAAACTAGCTGCAATTGCAACTACACCTGAGCAAATCCTCCCAATCTATCTTTCAGCGGTTAAAATTTCTGAAGATAGTGTGGGCCCATAACCTATTAGAAAGTAATGAATGTGCTCGTTTAACCATAGAAAATATAGCAATATTGTCACCCAACCATAAGACGAAGCCACCCCCGAGCACCTTAACCTTGACAGAGATTTATTCTGGAAGCAAACCCCAGGATTTGTATCCAAACAAGATGGCACACCCCTCTCCAGGGATAGCACACCAAGCAAGAATAACCAAGACTGATAAGAGAGTCCAACCCAGAAAAACCGAGAATATAGATTGCAGGACTGGTGACAACAACTCTTCCCAAGATTTGCGCACAAACTGGCTTTCTGCAGTGTGCACACGTGTACTTCTATAATTCTGAGAAGTCTGGATAAAATGAAGACTGGCCTCCTGTATTTATACTGCTTCTACCAGACTGCCTAGGCCGACTTCTCATTCTGGGTGCTAATTACTTAGTATTAATTATTTCCTTTAGTCGGCATCTCTTCTAGGGTTATATCCAAAACTTTACTTGCTTCCCAGAATATTCTATTCTCGTAAGGGTTATATGTGGAGGTAAATACCTCCCGCAGCTACCATAATATCAACAAACCCCAAGATATAATTGTACACGTAGGCTGGTGAGCCAAGATATTTTGGGCCTAAGTGTCATTGTATATATGTTTGGTGTCCAGAGTGTGCATATATGATTTCAAGATCTTGTAATGTATATCATGCATATTATTAATAAAACACATCATTGTTGGAGACCAATTAGATGAAAGAGTATGGGGGGACTAAGAACTCCACTAGAGGGAAGGGGGTCTTAAGTTAGGGAGACATTATTTTAATATTCTCTAAGGCCCAAATCTTGAGATAGCTTAATCTAAGATTCCAAGAGAGGGGAAACATATACAAGTGGACCTCATGAAAATTCATGAAGACAAGTGTCCAGTTGGATATCTCTCACCATGGTTGGGGAAAGGATGGGAGCCTTAGATTCTTACCATCTGCAGGTTGTCACTCTATTCTTGCACCTGAACGGGGAAATGTTTGGGGAGAGACTAATAACAAGAGTATCTAGATTTTGTACATAGGAGAGGCGGGTTGTCAGACCTGTGTACTTTGAAGAAGCGGGTTGCCAGGCCCATGGAAGTCTCTCTCTTGTGCGAGAACTTTCAAAGATTGTTTGTTGGTGTGTTGGGAAATAGTTGTGGGGATCTAAGACTTTCTTTCTGGCTTGTCGTTGAAGCTCTGGAAAGGAAGTGGGGCAGTCAAAGGACTACTGAGCAGAGAAGGGGCATACTTCATGTGGTGTGACGAGCATGTGGGAAACAAAAGTCTATAAGCTAGTTGCAGCAGTTGGCACATTGACCTGGGATTAATTGTTGAGTATAGACCTTAGTATGGCCTAGGAATCCTTCCCTGGTGGATTTATAGCTTCAACTAGGGGGTGACCTATTGCTAAGAGTTTATAAGCGACATAGTTTATGGGTGGAAGGAATGTCTGAGGTTTGCACAGAGTTGGTGTTTTCCATAAAATATAAGTGTCTCTTATGTGTAATACATGTTGTCCACTTATATGTGTAATATATTCAATATGTTGTTGTAATTGTTTATATATTTATGCATGGTTTATATATGTTATAGAACTGCATGTGTGCTCATATGCAAGGCATTATCAGTTAATAGGATGAAAGGAATAGAAATGGTGTCCCATGTCCATTCTGCATGGCGAGGGACATGACATCGTAGTATCAGAGTTTGGATCCTTGAGTATGTTGGTAACGAGGGTATTTACAATCTAGTATTAGAGCCCAAGGTTCAATATTAAGTCTGCATGGGCTAGGTAGCAGAAAGTTGGAGATATAAGTTGTAAAAAATTAAATCTTAGAGACATTTCTCTGATATGTTTGAAAAAACTATTCCTATGAAATTAGGAAAGAATTGTGGGGAAATTTACGAATAATGAAAGGAATTGGACCAAGAATTAAAATATCCAAATTTTAATGACAATCTGAGAAATAAATTTTGAATTTGGGTGAATTTTGAAGTTGGAAAAAAAAAAAAAAAATTGGGTATTTTTCCATACAAAGAAGTCAACATGACATGGAGGCCATGTGTCGGCTGATGTGGTATAAGAATGATGTGTACTACCATGGTGGTAGGTACATGTTGGATGGAATGGCAGTTGGTAGATGATGTGGAGCCACAGTGGTGGGGTTCCTGTTTGTTTCGCAAGACCGTAGTGAAATCTTAGGAAATTTGTCCTAAGTCTCAAGATATCGTGGAGCACAGAGAAGAGTGGATGTGTGGAGTAATACCACAAACCCACGTACCCGTGAAAAAGTATTTAAATATGAATAAGTGTCAAGACTTCATGGGTGTAAAGTATACTATGGAGCGCAGTGAAGTCCCAAGATTTGGTTAAATCATGAAGAACTGCAGAGCGCGGTGTAGTCCCAAGATTTTGGCCAAGTCTTGAAGTACCTCGGGCGTGATGAAGTTTAAATATTTGACTAAGTATAGTGGATCAGTTGGAAGGACAGACCAATGGGTATGAAAGAATGGAAAGAGGTCGAGGACCCACGATGAAGTCTTGAAATGTAACCAAGTATCAAGACTTCACAGGTGTAAAGAGGATGGCAAAGAAGAGGTGTAACATCTTGTAGAGTGCAGTGGAGTCTCAGGAAATAGACTAAGTATGTAGAACAGGTCGGACGTGAGGACTGCAAAAAAATTAACAAGAATAGAGAATGGGTTGTGAACCCGCGACAAACTTAAGAAAAAATTCTAAGTAGGGGTGAAATGTATTGACGGTTGAGATTGAACTAGATTTCAAATCAGATGGTAGTTGAGTATCAAGGTCGTGTTGAGAATTCTGATAACCAAGATAATGGACCAACAATCAAGATCTAATTCAAAGATAATCAGACGATGGATGAGCATCGAAGCTATGATGCTCGAGCTACAAGGGCATACAAAAATCTGAGTATATCACATGTCGAGAAACATAAGAAGATGTCTGGAGTAAATGAGCTACAAGAAGAGATGAATAATATTAATCCTCCTACTTTCAACAGTGAGCATAAGAAATATGAAGATGTAGAAACTTGGTTGTTGGGCATGAGGAAGTACTTTCAGTTGCATAATTACTCTTCATGGGAAGAAGGACAAATTGTCATCTACCAGCTCAAAGGAACAACATCAATGTGGTGGGACCAGTTTTTTCAAGTGCAACACATTGATGAGAAGAAGGTTACTTGGAGGGAATTGAAAAGGAATTTTCAAAAGAAATACTTAACCAAAAGTTACTATGATAAAAAAATGAAGGAGTTCTTTGAACTCAAGCTTGAGAGTATGACCATATATGAGTATGAAAGAAAATTCTTAGAGCTGTTGAAATATGTTTCTTTCATCAAGGATGAGTAGGTTAAGATTCAGAGGTACCTGCGTGGGCTGCCATCAATTTTAAGTGATAAAATACAATATAATGATTCCAAGATATTGGAGGAAACCATAAGGAGAGATATGTTGATACTGAGAGGGGGGTGAATCAGTATCAAGTACAATTTAAAAACCTTTTCCAACTTATACTTAAACCATTCAATTATATCCAATGAGCAATGAACAATAGTATAAGAGTTACACCAATACACCACAATACACCATGCACAATATATGTGAGAAATAATCAATAGTTTTTGTTCAAGGGAAGTAATGACTTCCAAAGGTAGCTATAGATTCCAAATGTAAAGGGAGGGATAAAACTCCAAGAGGAAGATACAATCCTCCAATATCAAGAGATATTTGAACTCTCTATCCTT
>ML801640.1:135338-147840 GCA_009831015.1 Picea engelmannii
TGTCATCTTCAAAAATTCATTTCTCCTCAACCATGAGGATCCACGTGACGTGCCACATACCACCGGAAACAACATGATGTATACTATCCATCCATGGGTGTTGTATCTTCATTTTCATTTTCCTTCATGTCCAAATAACTTCAACAATCTTCTGGTCCAAAACCCATGACTAGGGTGGACATCAATGACAACAACCAATCTTCCAACAAGATAAATTTCTTCATTATCAACATAGAGGAAGACAAACTTACCAAAAGGATTGGGAATATAAGAAGAAAGGAAAGATAAAGTGAAGGAAGAAGGGGACCAAGTCACCATTCTTAAGAAATAATTATTAGGGACAATCAGCTTCTAAGGAGCCCATAATGAAAAATGCAATGGGGCAAAGACCAAGGAAGCAACCTATGAAGTGTTGGGGTTGTGAGGGAGATTGCATGTACAAAGATTGCTCTCATAGAGATGAAAAAGTGAGGACTGTTCACAATGAACAGGAAGTTGATACCGTTGAAGACATGGGCATAAATGTACAAAGGATCCGTGCAGCCTTGGATAAAAAACAAGCTTAGTTTCAGTCACACATTATTGAAGTGGAAGGTAAGATTAATGACCAACCCATTGCTATTTTAATTGATTCAGAAGCTAGTCATAGCTATCTAGATCCTAAGATGGTGAAAAGATTTCATTTTCCAAGAAGCAAGTTTGGAAAACCTTGATTGGTGCATCTTGCTATAGGAGCTAAAAGGAAAATTAATGAGATAGTCAAGGATTGTCCAATGGACATGAATGGACTGTGTACAAAGGTCGATTTGAACACCATACATTTGGGATCATATGACTGCCTAATTGGTATGGATTGGTTGGAAAAGAATCATGTTGTTCTAGATTTCTATAACAAAGTATTTAATTGCTTGGATAAAGAAGGAAACTTGAGGACAATTCAAGGTATTCTAAGAGAAGTAACCCTTAGAGAAGTTTCATCTTGCAGTTGAAGAAAAGATTCATGAAAGGATGCCAAATATTTGCAGTGCATATGGAAGAGGCATCTAAGGATAAAGTGCCAAGCATTGAATATTATGTTGTCTTAAAAATGTTTGAGGATGTATTTAAAGAGATATTGGGGTTGCCACCCAAGAGAGATATTGATTTCTATATCAATCTAATGCCTGGAGCTACACTAGTGTCCAAGACTCCTTATAAGATGAGTACACCAGAGTTGAAGGCATTGAAAATGTAGCTTGAAATATTTTAAAGAAGGGGTATATACGCCCAAGTGTGTCACCTTGGGGTGTCCCAGTATTATTTGTGAAAAAGAAGGATGGGATATTGAGGCTTTTCATTGACTTCAGACAACTAAATAAGTGTTGACCAAAATTTGGTCACCTATATGTTCCTACTCCTAGAGTAATAATAAAAAAATGATATTGGAAGATGAATATTTTCGAATTATTATATGTTCATTGCATGGCCATCAGTATCAGCTTCGCCATGCATTTTGCGGAATCAAAATCTGAGTCTCCATGACCAAGATACACATACTTCTGTCCAAAAGTCCAATGGAGGTATTACAAGAATAAATATGAAAAATGTTCTAAGTGACAAGTTCTCTCATCCCCTTTCCTTTCACCTCTACTTATTCTTTCATTTTATACTTAGTCATTTTTCCCATTGTTTCATTACTTTCATATTCCCCTTACCATTTTCCACACTTAGCCATTTTTCCTCATTCCTTTCCACTTTCACATTCATTTCCCTTTTCCTTTATTTTCCCTTTTCTTTTTATTTTCCTTTCCATTTTCATTATTCCATTTTTCCATTTACTTACTTTTCCTTTTTTCCTTTCCCAAATTTCATGTAATTCCTTTATTTCCCATATATTTCTTTTAATTTTTCATATTTTCCATATTTCACGTGATCCATTATATACTTTCCGAACTTAGTCTTATTTACTATGGATTATGGCGGGTTAGTGGGTTGGTGATATTTCCCAAGAGTATGTTTTATCTCTGCTACCCTCACAATGCACTTTGACTTCCACCACCTTCATAATGCACACAACTCTTTTTACTACTCTTTACTATGTAACTTCTCCAACACTTAGCCAAATATATGAGTTACCGTAGGTTCATGGGTTCAAGCTACCACATTCCAAGTTCCATGATATCCATTTTTCACCTAAAGATCCGCGATCTACATTATGACCATCGAACTTATCGCGGGTACCAAGCTCCTACATTTTTCATTTCTCTTGTATCCAAGTCCGTCTGACCGATTCTCAAGACTTAGAATATTTTACAACTATTTACCTCTCCTCTCCACTTCATCTACACTTCGAATTTTTCACACTCATTCCTTACTATGTATTACTGCGGGCCTGCGGTGATTTCCTCACCTACCTCTACATTCACGTAAACCTGCGAAACCTCCATATTATTTTAATAATATTTTTCCTATCCTAAGTTCTATGAGCAACATCTCCAAGTGACACATGGCACTTTACTAAACAATGAGATACATCCACATGGAAGTTAAATAGATGGTGACACATGGAAACTAATTAATGGAGACACGTGGATGCATACAAAAAAGTGACACATGGTGTGATTTTATTGGATGACATATGGCAGATTCTTATTGGCATATTGTTGGCCTACCAAGTGATGACATGTGGAAAAATTTGGTTGGATGACTCATCATTTTTCACTGGGCATATTAGTGGTTGACTGGGCATGAAAAATTATTATTATATTCAACAATTTTCCAAGGGTTGAATCCTCCAAGCTCCATAGTCTCCTCTCTTCTTAATTTCTTGTCAAGTGTATGTTACACTTAACACTATATGCCACTAAGACTCTTTTATTCTCGTACATGTGGGATAATAATAATGAATAAAAGTCGAAATTCAACAAAGGAGGTCGAAATTAAATCAAGGGTCCACATTTACCAATAAAACTTGATTGACGGTGGTTGAGTCACGATCTTGGAAAGGCTATATCTTGAGCTCACGACCTCCATTTGCAACAAAATGTATACCGTTAGAAAGGTATTTCGAAGTAGAAGATGGTGATATAGGTTTCAAATGCTGAAAGTTGATACATTTTTCTCATAAATTTAAATATCACTCAGTTGAATTTTTAATGGGCATGTGTGACAACTCAACTTCACAAGCTCATATCTTGAGATCCAGGTGATGGATTTGGGAAAAAATTATATCATTGGAAACATGAGACGATGAAGAAAATATCATAAGTGGTTTACAAGGTTTAAAAGTTGGTTTTCAATTTCATAAAATTTAATTACAATCATCCTATTTTAATGGGAAATTAATTAAATTGTGAAAATAAAAGTTTGTTTAAAAACTTTTATTAAAAAGGGAAAGAAACAATTGAGACGGTTTTTGTAACTGTCAATGAAGACAATAAAAGGACAGAAGCAAGCAAGTGAATAGGATATTACAAGATACCATCATAGTAAGTTTTTGCTGATCACATCCTTCTTTTTCTTTATCAAGTCCTTCATCTAGTTATTCCACCTCTTTCACTACAAAGGTTTAACCGAAGACTGATAACTCCTATTTTCTTCTTACTGGGTCTTGTTGTTCTTCTACTGCCCCACCGTCTTCCTTCTAAGAGATTTCTTCTTGTATTTATTTGCTTTATGGTCCGTGGGAGCCCCAATCCCAGTCTTTCAAAAAAACACATTTTAAATTTCAAAGAATGTGTAAGAGACTATATATTTTTTAGAAATTTCAAGAGAGATACTTTGGGAACAATCTCGACTGTGCTTTGTAAGCATGTTTTCAAAATATAAATTATTTGAGGTTGATCTATCATTATCTTTATTTGAGCTTCCCATGTATCCACTCTGTTAAAGTTCTCTTATGCATGCAGATAATCTTCCTTTTTTTATTTTATGTGATCAAGAATCTTTATCTTAAACTATGATGGATGTGAGGAAATTTTGATTGTTTTCTTTAAACGTGTGAAGTGTGTGATTCCTGGTCCTTTCTTAGGAACTTTTTTTTAAAAGAAAACAAAAACGTTTTCCTTTTATTTTCTCGCAATATTTATGGTTCTTTGAAATACTATGACAAACTTCTGTCAAGTCCCACATTCTGAATATTTAGAAATCCCAAGAAAACCACAAATTAAAGAGGAGTACCACCTCTATAAAAACGAAGGAGGATTTACATCCTCGTGAGTTTGTCGTTTCGGTCCTGATGGTTTCAAGCGTCAACATTTTTGGCGACCATACTGGGGAACAATTTATTTTCAAGATGTTTGAGGAACCAAAAATCTCCATGGCTCAAAGTTTCGAGAAGAAGATTCAAGAAAATTGTTGCTTATTTTAAGCATGGCTCACCTTTTTTGTAATTTCAAAAAGAAACGAGAAGCACCAAAGATTCGGGAGAATGAACTCCCTAACAAATCTATTGAAAAAATTCAAAATGAAGGGTTTCATTCATGTCATAATGCTTCTTTATATTCTTCATCAATCCCATCAATGGATTTGTAGGACTCAACAAAAGGGAGAAATACTCAAAGAAGGAGATGATTTCATAATACCCCTTTAAATCTACCAAAAGTAGACTTTCAAATACCCAATATTCCTATTGAAATTTTTTCTACATTCTTTGGGGATGCTTCAGAAGATGTAGAGTAACTTGATTAATTTTAAAGGTACATGTTATGATTTCAACCTCACTAAAGACAATGTTTCATGTAGATTATTCCTACAAACTCTACTAGAGGATGATCTTGAATGGTATATTTCATTAATTCCTAACTCCATTACTAGCTGGGATGTGTTAGAAGATTCATTTGCAAAAATAATTATCCCAAAGGTGCATTCATATGTTTTTGCTGATGTTTTAAATGTTGATGCCCACCCACCCTCTCCCACATGGACACAAAAGGATGAAATGAATGATTCAGAAGAAGAATATCATGAAATACCGCAAAAATTTTCTAAATCAAATCTTTTTGTTGAGAGTGAAGGCAAGAATTACAAAGAACGAGAAAAGGATATCAACATCTCATATACTCCATATGAGGAAGAAATTAAAAAGTCTCCACCGAATATGCAAGAAGAATTCAACCAAAATAAAGAAGAATTAGTGGAGGAAAACAATTTTGAGAATAAAGAAGAATTAGTGGAGGAGTGAATGAAATTTTTAAGTCAAGTCAAGTTGCTGAAGACGAATATGAAAATTCAAAATTACAAGAAGAAAATTTCAGCCTCCTATATACTCCATATGAAGATATTTCAAGCAACAAATCTGAGAATGAAATTGAGGAGCCTCCACCAAATACACAAGCATATTTAAATCTTGTAATATATGGTGAAACATTACAAGAGAACTTGTAGTAAGAAGAATTGATGCAAGAAGTGAATCTTGAGAAGAATGATGAGCAAGACCACCTTGAGATTTTTGATGAATCAAGAATTCTAGAAGTGGTTGTAAATAAGAAAAGGATGAATGTATTGTTATGTTGAAGACTCCTCGTCCAATCAAAGACAATAGCACTCAGGGGCAATCGAGAGTAGATTATATTGAATATTGGTTCGAAATTATTGTCAGCCTACCAACGAAAACAAGTCTTCTGCACACATTGCACGATCCTATTCTGGTACACTTTGGGCATGCTCCTGATTTATTGGTAGCAACCCTAATCTTTTTCTTACTGTTGGAGCCCATTTCAAAGGTCAATTGGATGCTCAAATGGCTCCATTGCAAATCTACCTATACCTAAGGTTCCCCTTTATTCCAAGTAATTTAGGGTAGGTAGATCATGTATGTATATATTTTGTTTCTTCGGTTCAGTTTTGCATAATAAGGCAGTCAAACTTGAAGGTAAATCCATGAAATAAGAAGAATTACAAGAGTTCATTTTGAAGATGACTCCATAGCCCAATGGAGAAGGAAGTTGGTCTTAAGATTCTGGTGTTCTTAGCAACCCACATGGGGTCACTATCCTGCAGTTGGAGCTAGTTGTTGACCAAAATTTGGTCACCTATATGTTCTTTCTCCTGGAATAATAATAAAAAAAATATATTGGAAGATGAATATTTTTGAACTATTTTATGTTCATTGCATAGCCATCGGTCTCATCTTCGCCATGCATTTCGCGGAATCAAAATCTGAGTCTCCATGACCAAGATACGCATACTTTTATCCAGAAGTCCAATGGAGGTGTTACAAGAATAAATATGAAAAATGTTCTAAGTGGCATGTTCTCTCATCCCCTTTCCCTTCACCTCTACTCGTTCTTTAATTTTATACTTAGTCATTTTTCCCATTGTCTCATTACTTTCATATTCCCCTTACCATTTTCCACACTTAGCCATTTTTCCTCATTGCTTTCCACTTTCACATTCATTTCCCTTTTCCTTTATTTTGTCTTTTCCTTTTATTTTCCTTTCCATTTTCATCATCCCATTTTTCCATTTATTTCCTTTTCCTTTTTTCCTTTCCCAAATTTCACGTAATTCCTTTATTTCCCATATATTTTTTTTAATTTTTCACATTTTCCATATTTCATGTGATCCATTATATACTTTCCAGACTTAGTCTTATTTACTATGGCTTACTGCGAGTTCATGGGTTGGTGATATTTCCTAAGAGTATGTTTTATCTCTGCTACCCTCACAATGCACTTTGACTTCCGCCACCTTCATAATGCACACAACTATTTTTACTACTCTTTACTATGTAATTTCTCCAACACTTAGGAAAATATATGAGTTATCGTGGGTTCACGGGTTCAAGATACCACATTCCAAGTTCCGCGATATCCATTCTACACCCAAAGATCTACGATCTACATTATGACCATCGGACTTATCGTGGGTACCAAGATCCTAAGTTTTTCATTTCTATTGTATCCAAGATCGTCTGACCAATTGTCAAGACTTAGAATATTTTACAACTATTTACCTCTCCTCTCCACTTCACCTACACTTACAATTTTTCACACTCATTCCTTACTATATATTAACGCGGGTCTGCGGTGATTTCCTCACCTACCCCTACATTCACGTAAACTTGTGAAACCACCATATTATTTTAATAATAGTTTTCCTATCCAAAGTTTTATGAGCAACATCTCCAAGTGACACATGGCACTTTATTAACCAATGAGATACATCCACATGGTAGTTAAATGGATGGTGCCACATGGAAACTAATTAATGGAGACACATGGTTGCATACAAAAAAGTGACACATGGCATGATTTTATTGGATGACATATGACATATTTTTATTGACAAATTGTTGGTCTACCGAGTTATGAAATGTGGAAACATTTGGTTAGGTGACTCATGATTGCTGACTGGGCATATTGGTGGTTGACTGGGCATGCAAAATTATTATTATATTCAACAGTTTTCTAAGGGTCGAATCCTCCAAGCTCCATAGTCTCCTCTCTTCTTTATTTCTTGTCAAGTGTATGTTACACTTAACACTATATACCACTAAGACTCTTTTATTCTCATACATGTGGGATAAGAATAATGAAGAAAAGTCAAAATTCAACAAAGGAGGTCGAGATTAAATTAAGGGTCCACATTTACCAATCAAACTTGATTGATGGTGTTTGAGTCACGATCTTGCAAAGGCTATATCTTGAGCTCCCGACCTCCATTTGTAGAAAAATTTATACCGTTGGAAATTTATTTCGATGTAGAAGATGTTGGTATAGGTTTCAAGTGCTGAAAGTTGATACATTTTTCTCAGAAATGAAAATATCAGTTAGTTGTATTTTTAATGGGCCTGCATGACAACTCAACTTCACAAGATCATATCTTGAGATCCAGGTGACAGATTTGGGAAAACTTTATATCGTTGAAAAGATGAGACGATTAAGAGAACATCGGAAGTGGTTTACGTAGTTTAAAAGTTGTTGTTCACTTTCAGAAAATTAAATTACAGTCATCCTATTTTAATGGGAAATTAATTAAATTGTAAAAATAAAAGTTTATTTAAATTTTTTTATTAAAAAGGGAAAGAAACAGTTGAGACAGTTCATGTAACCGTCAATGAAGAAAATAAAAGGACAACAACAAGAAAGTGAAGAGAATATTACGAGAGACCATCATAGTAATTTTATGCTAATCACATCCTTCTTTTTCTTTATCAAGTCCTTCATCCAATTATTCCACCTCTTTCACTAGAAAGGTTTAACCGAAGACTGATAACTCCTATTTTCTTCTTACTGGGTATTATTGTTATTCTACAACCCCACCCTCTTCCTTCTAAGAGATTATTTCTTGTATTTATTTGTTTTATGGTCTGCAGTGTTGGAGAAATTTCTATTTTCGACACACTAGTTCATTGGGAGTTAACTGACTAGTTCATTGGGAGTTAACTGACTAGTTCTATTTTTAGACTTTCTATTTTTACCATCACTATTATGCATGCATGCATTCCTAAGGAAAGCTAACTGCTTGATTTCTTTTCTTAATTATGGAATGCTTTGCCCTATATATGAGTGTATTCCACTCATTCAATGTATCATATTGATCATGATCTATGTATCAATCATCAACGCATTGGAGTAGTGTGAATATATTTTCTCATTCTTCCATATTGAATCTCTCTTCCTTTCTTGATAAGCTTTGTTTGTACTTGCTTTAGCTAGATCTCCTATGTAGGTTTCCATGAAACACTGACATGGTATCAGAGCTAGCTGCTTGGAGCAACCCAAACAAGCTAAAGAATAAGGAAAATCGGGGTTTCGACGAGCTAAATCCGTGGTCGTAAATTTTAGCAATTATTCCTCCCAAAATATTACGCTTTTGAGTAAACAACCTCCATGGAAGTAAATCGACCCATTTTGGAAGTGGGTTTTCAACCGTTTGGCGAGATTCTTTACCGTTTGCTCAGAAAGTGAGCCACAAGATAGCCTCCTAAAACTGATACGAATCTGTGGTCGTACCTTTCCACATTCATTGCTCCCAAAAATATTAAGGTTTTGGGGAAACAGTCCACAAAGAAAGAAAATAGACCCATTTTGGAAGTGGGTTTTCAATCGTTTGGCGAGATTCCTCATTGTTTGCTCAGAAAGTAAGTCACAATATCATCTCCTGAAATTGATATGAATTTTTAATTTCTTAATTTTTCACATGCAGATTGAGAGTAAATTTTTAGGGGTTCTTGGAATCAGTGGGAGAGATGGATATGAAAACTATTATACAGTCAAACTTGGTGGTAATCCTCACACCATACAATTATTTTGATTGGAATCCCAAGGCGACATTCCAACTCAAAAGAAAAAGACTATATAATTTGACGATGGCGACAGAAACAAAATCTACATCAACGATTGAGAAGATGAGATGGGCGAACTGTAAGGATGAGGCCACAGGACTACTTCTTGAATTAATGTTCACTAATTTATGGTTTCATGTTGTTTCATGCAAGACTCCAAACAAGAACTGGACCACCTTGGAAGGACTCTTTGGAAAGCAGGATGAGATGAGAGGTCATATGCTTGAGGTAGAGTTGAATACCTTAGACCCTAAAAGTTTTGATAATATACAAGATTTTTTTACTAAATTTAAATCTTTGCTATTAATCTTGGGTGAATGTGGTATTGATAAGTCTACACAAGAGAAACAACTTATTCTAACAATCTTGACCAAGCTAGGACCAGAATACACTATATATGTCTCCAATTTCCATTTTGGCAGATGTCTTTTTGGAACAAATTGGAAAATGCCTACGTTGGCTCAGCTCATTGAGTCTCTTACACAAGAGCAGACAAAACTCATACATATGGGCCTCATGAAAGATCCCAAAGCACATGCACTCACCATGCAGGATGGAAAAGGGTCATTCATACAGAATATGAAGGAGGGATATTCCAAATCCTTTAATTATTCTTCAGGTTCCAAAGACTCTTCAGATTCCAAGAAGAAGAAGAAGAAGAAGGGAAATTAGTGCATTTACTGCAATAAAATGAATCATGAAGAATCCACATGCATGAAGAAACATATTGATCTTATGGCACATACACTTTAGTAGAACAACCTTGGAAACTTCATTCTAGAGAGAGTCAAGAAGCAGAACGAAGAAGATCCTGCTCCTAAGAAAAGTAATCATCGTGCCTTGGTTGCAATTAATTCCTCATCTGATTCATGGATTATAGACTCTGGTGCAACCCATCATATGGAAGCAAAAGAGGAAGTTTTATCTTCTTTGAGTCCATGCTCAAGACCCCCTATTCTCATGGGGGATGAAACTCCAGTAGAAGTAGCAGGAGAAGGGAGAGTGGAACTCCACAATGGCAGTTTTGAGAATGTTCTACATGTTCCAAAGCTTTCTATGAATCTACTCTCAGTTTATTAGATCGCTCAGAAAGGCAAAAATGTTGAATTTACATCAGATTCAGTTTCAGTAATTGACATGCATGACAATTCCATTATTGCAATTGGTGAGGTGGATCACAAGTCAAGGTTGTATAAATTCACTAAGTTTTCTGACGATGACTCCTCTATTCTACTTACACGTAAGGAGAGTACTTTGCATGCACCTCCACTGAAACATGCATATACTCTTGTTCTTCATTAGTTTAAGACATCAGAGATGATTCCATACACTCAGATTCTGTACATGGAAATAAGTAGGTAGTACATCCAGATAAGAAGCCAACACCAAAGCTTCAACAGATGCCCAAGAAGGCACATACCACACTTCAGGAAGTAGGGAATCCATTGGATTCGAGGAGGACTCAATCTCAGCATGAGGATCCTTCTCATGTATTTTCAGCTTCAGAACCTGTGATGCCCATGCATTGCTATATGGTTCAATCTACTGATCCACAAAACTACAATAGGGTTGTGGGAAATCCATTATGGAAAGTATCCATGCAGAAGGAGTATGACTCACTCCTACAGAACTAGACTTGGAATCTGGTTCCACATCCACCAGAAAGGAATATTTTCAGGTGCAGATGGGTCCACAGGATTAAGAAGTATAAGGTCCAACAGGTTGCCAAAGGACTTCATCAGATCCATAAAGATTTCTACATCTTCACGAAGATTTTCAATGAGCAGAAGTTTCAAACTTTGCGGGATCGTCTTGCAGTGAAGAACACATTTGTCTAGCAGCTGTTATTTTCTTCTTTTGATACATTATCTTTTGAGGGTGGGTTTTGTTTCCACGTGGTTTTCCCTCTTTCCTCAGTGTTCATTAGTTGCATTGTACATGAGTACCTAAAATGGCCTAGTAGTCGGGACTCATTTTTACTCCATAGTGATGTTCAGGGGGGGTGTTGGAGAAATTTCTATTTTTGACACACTGGTTCAGTGGGAGTAAAACTAGTTCATTGGGAGTTAACTGACTAGTTCTGTTTTTAGAATTTCTATTTTTACCATCACTATTATGCATGCATGCATTCCTAAGGAAAGATAACTACTTGATTTATTTTCTTAATTATGGAATGATTTTCCCTATATATGAGTGTATTCCACTCATTCATTGTATCACATTGATCATGATCTATGTATCAATCATCAGCTCATTGGAGTAGTGTGAATAAATTTTCTCATTCTTCCATATTGAATCTCTCTTCCTTTCTTGATAAGCTTTGTTTGTACTTTCGTTAGCTAGATATCCTATGCAGGTTTCCATGAAACACTGACATGTGAGAGCCCCATTCCCAGTCTTTAAGACAAATGCAATTTAAATTTCAAAAAATGTGTAACATACTATATATTTTTTAGAAATTTCAAGAGAGCTACTTTGGGAACAATATCGACTGTGATTTGTAAACATGTTTTTAGAATATAAAGTATTTGAGGTTGATCTATCATTATATTTATTTGAGTTTTCCATGTATCCACTCTGCTAAAGTTCTCTTATGCATGCTGATCATATTCCTTTTTTTATTTTATGCGATCCATAATCTTTATCTTAAACTATGATGGATGTGAGGAATTTTTTATTATTTTCTTTAAACGTGTGAAGTGTGTGATTCATGCTCCTTTCTCAGGAACTTTCTTTTAAAAGAAAAATAAAACATTTTCCTTTTATTTTCTTGCAATATTTATGTTTCTTTGAAATACTACGACAAACTTATGTCAAGTCCCACATTCTGAATATTTAGAAATCTCAAGAAAACCACAATTTAAATAGGAGTACCACCTCTATAAAAACACAAGAGGATTTACATCCTCATGAGGTTGTCGTTTCAATACTGACAGATTCAAGTGTCAACAATAAGGTGGTTGTGAAAAAAAAAGTATCATTTTCCAAGAATAGATGATATTTTTTATCATCTGAAAGATGCAAACATATTCTCCAAGATTGACCTCAGATCCGACTATCATCAGGTGAGAATTAAAGAGGAAGACATCAACAATACTGACTTCAAAAAGAGGTTCAGGCATTATGAGTTTACAGTGGTATCATTTGGGTTATCAAATGCACCAATTGTCTTCATGTTTTTAATGAATGGTATTTTCATAGATTACTTGGATAAGTTTTCCATTGTCTTCTTGG
>ML801640.1:176404-232016 GCA_009831015.1 Picea engelmannii
TTGATCGACATCCAAGGAGGAAGGTTATTGTTTATAACAAAAACAGGCCACACTGAGTATGTAGAACGAAGCTCTCCAAATGGATTGACACCATTAGCTGCCAACGAAAGTCTAACATTACGAGGTTCTTCTTTAAAAATTGGACACTTTTCTTCGATGTACTTCAATGCAGAACCATCTGCAGGCATTCGAAGAACATCGTCTCAAATTCTTTTCTTTGCATGGAAATCCATAAACTGTGCTATACTTTGGCACCTGAACAACTGTTGGAAACGTGGAATTATCGGAATATAATGAAGATCTTTGCAAGGCACCTTCTTTGACACTTTATTGATTCGATATATACTTATTTGACATTGTGGGCATTCATTTTCTAATGCATATTGTCCATAATATATGATATGATCATTAGGACATGCATCGATAACATGATAGTCCATTCCAATTTCTTTCATAATCACGGATATTTCTTGATATGTGCGTGACAAAATATTTGACATCGGTAATAGAACTTCACCTAACAATCTACAAAATTCTAAACAATAAGTCAATGTAAACAATATTAATCATCAATATCACATCCAATATACTAATTTACAAATTAGAAAACAATAGAAATATAGGAAAAAATTGAACCTATTAAGTATTTGTGAACATGGAGGCATAAATAATTAACAAATTAAATACCTTATTATCTGTGTGAGACGTGTTTGATAAACCATTCAAAACCTTCAGGTTCACCAACAACAATATAGAAGATAAAAGATTTGTTGTTGATCCTTCATAAAGAGGTTGACATGACTTCTCGAGTAGAGGATCAACATCATGACTATCATCCTGGTTGTCCTCATCCATTGGAGCAAATGTGTCTTGGATCAATCTCTGTATCTCATCTTCCTGATTTGAATCACTAACGTCATCTCCATCCATATCATCATTAATAACTTGATCAACAACTTCAATATTCTGATCTTGAAGTTCATCACCCTGTAAAGGAGTATTTTTTCTAGTACTTGGAAAATAACTCTACGGAGCTCGACATTTTGGGGGCATCGTCTATATATTTAAAAACAACGTAGAAAAGTTAGTGTGTATAGAAAATATAAAAATCCCGATAAGAAATATTACTAAAATTCATGGCATGTTGATTGTTACAAAGAATACATTAAATATTGAATCCTCTTACCAAGGGACAATATTCATAACCCCCTTCGGCGTGCCCCTTCTGCCTACAATGTCTTTCAGTTTTTGTTATTAAAAGTCTTTTTCTTTGCAAGCCTCTGCAATCATAGCAAGGGCAATAAAAATTTCCATCGTCCCTCACCTCTAATATTGCTCTTAACCGAGAAAGCTTCTTGTCATTTTTGTTCATAGTGACAAATCCTTGTCCTGACAAGTAATTGTCTTACCTACACCATACCAAACAATAAGTTGTCAAATTTTTATATTTTAGCTACTTCTTCATTATATTTTAGCTACTCCTCTCGATTATGATATTTTTATTTATAGTGACCTACAATCCTCACAATTATTTCTTCTAAGACATTTTGACATGCTTTATTATTATTATTATCGATTAACTATTAAGATCGATATGATTCAATTTGTAATTTAGAGTAGTGTGCACTGAATCACCATGGAAAATAATTGCACACCATTTAATGAAAGTGGTCAAAATTTATCAAACTTGAATCACTCGACACCATACACTAGCCTCTAATTTGTTTTGTAGACAACTTAAAATACTTCTTCGAAAAATATTTTTCTTGACATTTCACATGAATTTCCATAGAATATACTAACTAGATCCAAAAACCAAAGACATGAAATATGGTACTACACATATAATATATTATCAAGGAAAAAAACAATCTAAATGAAATTTTGACATTTGAACAAAAATTTACAAGTTAAATGATTACATCAATAAAAAAAACATACTAACCTTGCAAGTTCAAAATCCAAGCTATGTAGATCGAGAATTGGATTTGCTCAACCGGTGGGTGACGGAAAAAATAAGCAACCCAAACAAAAGCCACAAACAGTGTCACAACTATAGCAATTGTGTCACAAAGTCTCTTAAAGTCGGGTATATATAGATCAACTAGTCAACTAGCTGTTAGCATATGCTTTTTGAGATAGGAAAAATTATCGTGGAAATAACAACGAAATTTCATGGCAATAGCGACGAACGTTCGTGGCAATAGCGACGAAAATTCCAACCAAGTTAAAAAACCTATTCGTGGCTATTTCAATGAACTTTCGTGGAAATATCGACGAAAATCCCACCCTATTTAAAAAATACATGAAAATAATGGAAACATGGAAACATTTCGTGGAATAATCCACCCATATGTAGTAGTGCCAAGATTGGTAGTAAAACCCACACACCAAAACTCAAAACTTGTTACACCATTATCATAATTTTCCATAGAGAACCAGAGTAAAACCCCAAGCTGACCGACATGTTTTAAACCAATAAACCAATGCAAAGGCTACACACAACAATAAAATCCATTTTTTTCTTTGAAACGCCAACAATCCAGAGTATTCACAGAAGAACCATAAGCACAACACTGATACACAGTCAAAACTTAAGAAAAACACAGACCTCATGCAATCCTGAGCCAAAAATTCTATTCATAACACAGAGGGACCATCATGGATGGAAAATAAAGGAGCCATACATGGAAAAACTCGCTTGAGGGAAGAGTTGGACTGTATTTTCCTTTCACAACTAGAAATCGCAAAGCCTCCACAACCACCAGACCCAAAAAACCAAATGCATCTATGGCTAGGGTGACGGGCTCGAGGGTTGTTTGAGTGACATGTAGTAAATGCATGTCACTTTCTTTCCCAACCCTATTCAATTCAACGTACAATCCATGCCATACACCATAACATCAACAATTAATTCAAACAAATACCCATTGCTATATCCATTGCATAGTGCACCACCCTAAGTCATGTCAAAACATTTAACAACAACCATATGCTATAACTTTACCATATATGCCTCATAGATAATCCTTTAATCCAATGCATAAGTCTAGCAGATAGGTCTATCAACCTTAATTTGTGTTAGTCACATATAATCTTAGGGCTTGTATATAATCTCTTTTCCTTTTTGTTTAAGCTTCCACATAATCACATCATACTTTTGCATGAAATCGTATATAAAATAATCAATCAATGTTTAATATATAAACATAACACCTGTAAAAGAAAAATAATCCTTTTATCCATAATATTGCCATAAGTTGCAAGTGACTATCAAAACCATATATCAATAACACAACAATAAACCATCTTATATCACCATATGAATAAAACTATGACTTGAATCATCAATTGTAGAAGACTGTGTTTCCATCATTGTAACAACAAACATAGATCTAAGTGTAACACATCCATCATAGTGCCACTAGTCTACAAGGGGGTCCGACCTACTAGTTAATTATTATTATTATAAATAAATAATAGAGATTGGAAATCATTTGCGAGAAGTATTCATCATTGAGATTTTAAGCGTTAACAGATTGCTTTCCCTTCTTCTTCTTCTTGGAATCTGAAGAGTCTTTGGAACTTGAAGAATTGTTAAAGGGTTTGGAATATCCCTCCTCGTTTTGTTTCTCCTTCCCCTTCTATTTAGATGATCCTTTTCCATCATGCATGGTAAGTGCATGCGATTTGGGATCTTTGAGGAGGCCCATCTGTATGAGTTTTTTCTTCTCTTGTGTGAGAGACTCAATGAACTGAGCCATCGCAGGAATTTTCCAATTTGTTCCAAAAAGACATCTTCTAGAATGGAAATTTGAGACATATACAATGTATTATGGTCCTAGCTTGGAGAAGATTGTTAGAATAAGTTGTTTCTCTTGTGTAGAGTTGTCAAAAACACATTCAACCAAGCTCAATATCAAAGATTTAAATTTAGTAAATAAATCTTGTATATTATCAAAACTTTTAGGGTCTAAGGTATTCAACTCTACCTCAAGCATATGACCTCGCATCTCATCCTTCTTTCCAAAGAGTCCTCCCAAGGTGGTCCGGATATCGTTTGGATTCTTGCATGTGGCCATATAAAACCATAAATCAGTGGAGATTAACTCAATAAGTAGTCATGTGGCCTCATCCTTACGGTTCTCCCATCTGGTCTTCTCAAGTGCTAATGTAGGTTTTGTTTCTGTCACCATCGTCAAATTATACAGTCCTTTTCTTTTGAGTTAGAATGTGGCCTTTGACTTCCATTCAAAATAGTTATACGATGTGAGTATTATCACTAGAATTGATTGAAGAAGTTGCATTGTCTCCATCCCTGCTATTGATTATGAAAAGATCCTGAAAACCTTGATCGTGGATTCCGAGATATGACTAACGGTTTTGTGGCAACTATAGATATGATAAAAAACCATATCTCCTAAAATAAGATGCGGGTTTTGGATATTTTTGGTGAGCATGAGCATCCCTATTTTATACGTCTCTGGTCAAAATTTCATTCCAACCTAGATCTTGGATTTCGATATATGACTATTTTACAGCATAAAACCAATTTTCTAGAGGGCAGACTGAATCATTGCACCCTAAAGAAGAATACAGTGCGACTATGTTGAATTGTTGCACCCTAGAGAAGGATAAAGTGCGACGATTGTGAAAAACTGAATCTTCGCACCTCGGTGAAGAATACAGTGCGACAATGTCGCATCTTGGTTGTGTAAGTGTGAGTGCGACTGTCACACCCTAGTAGTGGATAGACTGCGTCGATTCTAATTGTCGCATATTTCGATAGGAATAGTCCTCGACGATGGAGGAAACTAGGTTTACTCAATAATTAAATCCTCTTTCTCTCTTATCTGGCTTGTCTGGGTTTCTCCAAACAACTTGGCTCTGACACCATGTCAGTGTTTCATGGAAACCTGCGCATGAAACCTAACTAAAGCATACAGAAACAAAGCTTATCAAGAAAAGGAAGAGAGATACAAAATGAAGAATGAGAATCAATGTATATTATGATTTGTTCAATGAGTGAGTGATATTCACTCATATAGGAAATGGCATCCTATTTTAGGAATGCATGCATAATAGTGATGATCTAAAACTAGAAAGTCTAAAATAGAACTAGTCAGTTAACTCCCATTGAACTAGTGTGCCGAAAATAGAAATTTCTCCAACCGCTCCAAAATATGCCCTTAGGGTGTTGTTGTAACAACCCTCATGGATTTCCTCAACCTACTCTCTAGTCTGTCCCAAAGACACTGCTATCTCAACTCTTAATGGTTGTCCAATGTCTACTATAACAAGATGGTTGTACCAGTCCTTGAATGTTGTCTAGGACTGTCCTCAAGATGTTATAACCTCAACTGCAATAGTTCTTCAAAATGCCTGTTGACGGGCATATGTGAATGCTCATTAACTGGAAGGGAGAGCCTGGTCCAAGGTTGTCTAAAGTAACCTAATCCATTTAGGATGACCCATCTTGACAGGTTTAATGGCTCTGTTGGCCAAAGAGGGGATCTAATCTAAACTACAAAATTAAAACAACTAAGTATTTATTGACAAGTGCCTAGTATGTACATTAATGTTTATTTTTCACACTTCTAACTACATAATTTACAAAATGTACATGGATACAAGATTTACTAGAAAGTCTTGTGAAACCAAAGTTTTACAAGAGAACTAAATCTTAGGCAAATCCAAACTTTAAATAAATCTAAAATAAATCTAGAAATATTATTAACCTGAGAGAAACTCTAATTAAAATAAACTAAATATGAATGTAAAGGATTATAACATCAATTTAAATGAACAAATCATATAAACTTTTAAAATTAATTTACATTCACAAAAGATAAATAAAATTGTAATCACACTAACCTATTACTGGCCAGAAACAAAGAGGAAACTATTGGTTGTGTCTTCCTGTTTAAGAGCTCATCCAACGACCAATCTCTAAAGAAAAATCTATTGCAAACATATGTGAAGTAAAAATCTATAACAAGATATGAATAAAATCACTTCAACGGATAATTGAAATATTGTTTATGATACAGAAAGACCAACTCATTTAATTTTGATCCTTATGAAGATACATAAATCATTGGTCAAGAAAAGAGAACTCTTAGTTGACCAAAAGATCATGACAAGTACAAAACATACAAATAAATTTAATATATTTCAATACTTGTATCCAAAGAACACTGTCATAAAGATCATCTTTTATTGGGACAATAAACTATTCAAATTGAAATAAGGATGAAATGAACAGAATCATAACAATGATAATGTATGGATATAATAGAAAAAATCTAAGTCTTACCATACACTATTAATGCAACAAGGATATGAAATATACAATCATAGATATTATATTGGAAGCCACAATACCACTTACAAGACGAAAGCTTCACGTAATATGTAATTCAATATCCTTCTTCTCAACATTCACATCGGTCTATTATCCCAAAATTCTTCTCCCCTTCACTCCCACACTTAAAGAGTATTTAAACAAAATATGAAGTAATCCTCATATCAATATGATAGAGGAAAATCTCTAAAAAAATTGAGAAGTTTAAACAAAATATCCTAATCTGAGTTTACAACAAAAATGACCCAATTATATCCAACAGTTTATCCAAAAGTCTACCTCTATTGTAACAAGAAGTGAAAACTATCTAGATAAAAGCCATTTGTATTACTAATAAAAGCTAAAGGAGTTGTCCACGATCTCTACAGCCTGGGATGACAATGTTGATGATATACATTCTTTGTTTAGACCCCTGAAACAACAAATGAATTTTATTAAAAATATAATTAAACTTAATTAAGACTAGCTACAAAATCTATGATTATGTAGCTTGTCTAAAAAAAAAAGACAAAATCAAACAGAAACAAAACAAGAAAATTACTAATCAGAAAATTGATTTTGAATTACTAGAAATCAAGCATTTGAAACTGAAGATACTTGCAAATTAGAAACGATGATAATATTAGCCTTGGTATAATTTTTTAGCAATGGTATTCTTAGACTTATTTGATATTTTATTTTCATGAGAATAATTTAGTTCTTTTTACTCATTAATTTTTTATTCTCCCTCTTTAGATCACTATTTTGTTTATGCATTTGGTTTAAACACATATGGAGACATCGGCCAATCGAATGATATCTCTCAGCCCATAACTGACAACCACCATAACTTCCAAGATCTAATTTTATTTTATAATGTTGGTGATCATTGTCTGGGGATTTTTCTTTAATGGAATTGTCTCTGATAATCATGCTCTAGTTCATGGATCTTATGGCCAAGGTAAGACACTACAGATGTATATTTTTCTTTTCTAAAACCAACAATCTAAACATCTACATGTGTTACCCTTTTCTTTTATGTGCAGATAGTCGATGGATGAGGGTCTTGTTTTGATGAATGTATCCTTTAAACTAAGGCCAAATACCTAAGAACTGTTCAGGACCTGTGAGAAAAGGTGGAGGATTTTACACAAAATTGTATTGAACCTTTACCTCAACCGCCACATAATTTCTGAGAAATTTCTTTTTATAAAATGGGGCATATCTTTGAAATCACTTTGTTTCTGAAGAAACTACTCGTGTGGACAGTAAATGAACCGATTTTGGAAGTGGATTTCTAACATTTTTTTCAAATGCTTCAATGTTTTCTCATAATCCATCCCTCAAAATCATCTCTCAGTTTTGGCATGAGGTTGAACTTTGTTATACTATTGTGGGTAAGTAAAACCTCTAGGGATTTTTAGCTCTTATTTTACCTTTACTACAATAGCCATGAGATTTACAACTAGGTCGATAGGTAGGGTAATTGAACAGAGGATAAACTAACCCTATCAAAGAGAAAACACACGATTCGTAACATAAGTATATCATCATAAAGAAATAGGGATAGATCTAGATACCTCACCATAACAATTGAGAGATCGAAAGGAGGAGATAAACCTGAACTAGAACAACACTTATCGTGTGGATGAAACTGGGATTGCTAACACGTTTAAGGACAAAAGGGTTCTAGAATGGATGACCCATGTCTTCTTTGGGGACTGCTACGAGTCATTGCATCCTAACTATGAGCAAATGCATGGTCACTGTAGTCATATAAGAGTTTCAGGAATGATTAAGTCGACAAGAGGGTAAGATCGTAGGAAATGGTAGAATCGTTTGAGTACACAGTGTCCACTGTCTTCATCCCAATGTCCTTGATATAAATCCAACAAACCTAAATGTTTATTCAAATTTTTAATGTCGCTTTAAAATTGTTGGCTATATTTACAAGGGTTCATGAATACAACTAGTGTTATCCTTAACTTCCACTTATGTCTTTTAAAATATTTGTTCAAAATGAATTTGATAAAGGCGAAAAACAATCAAAATAATCAAGAAGTATATAAGTTTCAAAATTTTCCTTTTGAGTGAAATTCATATCTAGGACAAGCACTTTGATCATAAAATGGATCAAGCCCTATCTTTGTTCAGTTGTCCAGAGCAATGCACATTAATGAAACTTATGTGGGATATAATTTTTCACTTTATATTAGGCTAAGGATTGAGAGAGAGATTTTTATTGAGAGGATTGGTCAAAGAATCATAAATGTGGACAACACCATCCCACAAAAAATCAAACAAGAAGGACTAACGAGAATGATACTTGAATTCATGCTTAACAATCATGAAATTAGAAATGGTAATAAATTCATAATACTAAAATCAAGCACACTCAAACAAGAAGATAAATGAATGTTTAAATATTGAAGCCAATCACAATCATTTAAACAAAACACAAGAATCTATCAATCTGATGAAATAAAAAATATCCCATAGTCAAAGGCATTAAAATTACCTTTTGAATTTTAAGAAGAATGAAAAGGGTGTTGGTTGGGGGGCCAAAAAATGGAGACTCATTGGGTGAAGCAATTATCTCTGCATTAATCCAAAACATTTCATTATGAGGAATGAGTATAAGAGGTACCAAGGTTGTCAAATCTTCAAGTTTCCCCAAGAAAGTTTCTTCTCTGGTCATTATAGTATTGATGCTTTCTCCATGGACATATATAGTTTGATGTTACCATAATCAATGGGGAGAGAGAAAACATATTAAATAAATGCTTTAAGGAGATGAGATCTGAAAGACTTTTTCATCAATGAATCATGACAATTATAAAAATAGGACCTCAATACCACATGCATGGCCTTTGTTGCCAGCAAGCATCCATATCCTCGACATGGTTTCCTTTTAACCTATTTGGATGCTTTGATCCCATCTCATAGTTAAGAACACATGATGGATCATTCCTGTAATTATTAAGTTTAATTCTTTTGATAATTTAGGGAGTAACTGAAAGCCACTACTCTGGCTTGGTAACTAGTTAAAAACATCATCATCCACATAGATTCATGGAGGCGAGAAAGACGACTCATGATGAGACCTATTTTTCTTCAGTTGGAAAGACTAAATACCACTACCCTAGATTGGTGACCAGAAATAGTAATATCACTTCTGTAAAATCCTATGGTCATGATGGACCGACTTGTGATGAGACCTTCCCACTTACAGTTTGAACCTTATGTTTATTTAGTTTAATCATATAGGTGATCTGATCAAGGGATATAATTCAATCTCTAAAATAAGATTGTCTAAAATATGGGAAGCAAATCGGATAAGTTCCTCAAGAACATGGATGGCGTAAGAAATCTTAAGGTTATCACTATTTTCAAAGATTACTCCAGGTTCAGAAGCAATTCATAATATATAAAGATAACCAATGCGACACAAGGGTAATGATAACAATCAAAATTTAATATTGACCATCAGAGCATAGTTGTATTTTATTTCAAGACCAAAGTTGAACTATCTCAAGTCATTTAAAAGCTAACAGGTAGTAACATATTTAAGTAATATTCCATCATGATGATTAGTCTCAAACAACGAAGTAATGAATCAGAAAGATAGATATACAAAACAAAGGAAAATATTCAATCAAAGGTAGAAAAGAAAACATCACACAAAAAATGAACCAAATCAAATTTTATTGAAGGAATTCAAAATTAGAAGTCAAAATGAATCAATCAAAACAACAACAAACAAACTTCAATATATAAAATAATTTGACCCAAAACAAAAGAAATCCAACCTCTCATTGAGATTGAGGATCAAAAGGAAGAACTATAATGTTCAGGGTTTTTCATATACATATGTTCTTTTCTTAAGATAGTGATACTTGAGACGTTATTTTGACCAAGCTTATTATTAAAAGTCGCAGAAAAATCTTAACCAGGATGAGTGAAATTACGTGCAGTAATAAGCTATGTTTATAAGGGTAAAACTAATGTGAATTAAATATCAAATCCCTAATATCTTTATTAATGCTTCATAATATATGAAATCATTGCATCATGCTTCCAAGTTTTGAAAAAGAAACACTTAATCAAGACAATTGCGAAAAGGAAAAAGAAAGGAATTGAAATAATACTTCCTTGACAATATTCAGACGATGGTTCTCTTTACATACCCACATGCCTTCATAACTGCATTATTCAAAGGAAATAGTAAAAAGGTAAGAAAAACCCAAATGGACTCTATTCCTACACCTACTCTAACTTCTACATAGATCAAAATGCTAAGTAAAATCGTGTTTCTAGTGCATCCACAAGAGCATCTTCAATCCTGTAAGGTATATAAAGTCGAAGATCAGAATAAAAGAAAGTAGTACTTGTAGATACAGAAGAAATATATCATGCTTACCTCCTATACATTCATTTAAAAACAAAGCAAGCACAACCTTACCATTCTTTTGAAACTTTTCCATATATGAACCCTCCAACCAATCTGGAATTCTATCATAGTAAGGATCATAATGGCATGTAAGAATGTAAGTGAGTTTGGAAAACTTTTCAATATTATGGGGACCGGACATAACCATCAGCCAATGCCGAAGTGCCTCGTCCTCCTAAAAATTCTCCAAGTGTTCATCAATTTCTTCACATGGAGGATCTAAAAAAATCATGTCATGCTTACCTCCTAGATATTTAGGTATAAACAAAGAAAACATAACTTTACCTTTATGATGGATATGTTTCAGATATGAATCCTCAAGCCATTCTAAGATCCTGTCATAAAAATTAGAATGCAAACTATGACTTCAACGAACTAGATCTATCAATGGGGAACACATCATCAAAGGATTCATGGAAACAATTAGATCACTGTTTTGAACACTTCCTTTGATGAGATGGATCATTTCAAAATGCGAAGCATAATCATTAAAATTTGAACTAATCAAAGAATGAATATGCAATGCATAATATTTGATCTCCATAAGAATGAATGCATTGTATTTTTCAAAAATAACTCATGTAGGATCATATTGAGACATATATTTTTCCCATGCGAGTGATGAAAGTGAAAGAGCATCAAATCTGACTTCATAAATGTTATGATCGAAATTAATTTTGCCAAATCTTGACATATCGAAAAGATCAGTTTGTGATGCAAAATAGTAAGATATCATGGGTAAAGTATCATGCACACCAGAATCTAAGAAGAGATTGGGATATAAAGATTAAAATGAATTAGAAATGAGCACATGAAAATACTCTTTTGAGCTATTTTAATTAACAATGGTATTCTCAAGACATTCCTCTTCCCTTGCCTTAATACTTTCACTTTGTTTTGGTGATAAATCCTTCAAAATAATATGTTCATCTAAATTTTCCTCCTGTATGATAGACAATTCAAAACTTTCATGAACAGTCTCATGATCAATAGGATTTTCAAAGATACTTTCATGACAAACATCTAATCTTTCATGTGGATAAGGTATGATTTGTGGATGAAGGTTTAAGTTTTCTTCTTCAAATTGCATATCTACATCTCTATTTTGTTTCATTGGAATGTTAGAATGCTTAAGATCATTTTAACCACCTAAGTGTTCTTTAATAATTGAATTTAAGTACCGATTAGAGAAAGAGTTAGAAGAAGATGGACATATACCTAGAACCACAATAAAATATCCTTCCACGATAGTTGAGGATTGAAGATGCAATGGTTCAAAGGAAAAGGAATKTTGATTGTCARTGAGAACATTTTCAATAGAKTCTACCTCCCTTGCTTGTTCAATAYTTTATTATGGATTCCTCTCATCCTGCAAACAAAATGCATCTTGAAATTGGGTGTTAGGATTTATAAYTGATTCATAATTCACRATTGAATATGGCTGGATGAAAGGGGCACAAACATCAGAGAGAAGATTTAGTACAAATAACATGTCATCAAGATGAAATTTAAAGAGAACATGAAGGATGCTTGTTGAGAATCCTTCTRGATATGAATTATCATTGATAAGTAGAGCATGYAATTCTTCACATAATTGATTGTAATCATAAATTTCAAAGGCTTCTAAAAATTCCTCTACAAATTGAAACCAATCAACAATGTAATGTGTTGGAAAAGACTCAAACCAATTAATCARACCCAAGAAAGTGAAAGAGAACAATCTGCATAAAACCTTTAAATCAKAAATACATGTTGGATGCACTTACACCAAAACTTTTTAAGATGGTCTTTTKCCGATACATTCCCCTCKCCMTCAAAGGTGAGTTTGGACAAGYGTGAAACTRTCTTGTTGGGAATAGTAGGTAATGAGAAATGGAAAGCATGYTCRAACACAATGRTTTTGGAAAGATCCATGAGAKATTAGATACATTTGAAATAAAGACTCTACAACTCCAACTTGTCAGTCTGGCCTGCCTTCTAGTGCATTTCAAKATGACAGAGAAGAAGAATTTAYAAATCTGGAATTTTGATAGGCTAAGGGGTGAAACATTTAATCATTAAATTTACCTTGACCCTCCTTCTAGTGTCATTTGTTGATGGGAATATGTGAACGCTCGTCAATTGGAAGAGAGAGCCCATTCCGAGGTTGTTTAAAGTAACCTAAGCCATTTGGGATGACCCACCCTGAAGAGTTTAACGACTCAGTTGGCTGATGAGGGGATCTAACCTAAACTACAAAATTAAAAAAAACTAAGTATTCATTGACAAGTGCCTACTATGTACATTAATGTTTATTGTTCACACTTCTAACTACATAATTTACAAAATGTACAGGGATAGAAGATTTAGTAGAAAGCCTTGTGAAACCAAAGTTTTACAAGATAACTAAATCTCAAGCAAATCCAAACTTTAAATAAATCTAAAATTAATCTAGAAAGATTATTAACCTAAGAAAAACTATAATTACAATAAAATAAATATGAATGTAAAGGATTATAGCATCAGTTTAAATGAACAAAGCATCTAAACTTTTAAAAGTAATTTACATTCACAAAAGATAAATAAAATTTTAATCACACTAACCTATTACTAGTCATAAACAAAGAGGAAACTATTGGTTGTGTCTTCCTGTGTAAGAGATCATCCAACAACATGTCTGTAAAGAAAAAAACTATTGCAAACATATGTGAAGTAAAAATATATAACAAGATCTAAAGAAAGTCACTTCAACAGATAATTGAAATATTGTTTATGATATAGAAAGACCAACTCATTTAATTATGATTCTTATGAAGATAGACAAATCACTAGTCACGAAAAAAGACAACTCTTAGTTGACCAATGATCATGAAAAGTACAAAAAACACAAAGAAATTTAATATATTTTAATACTTGTATCCAAAGAACATTGTCATAAAAATAATCTTTTATTGGGACAATAAACTATTCAAATCGAAATAAGGATGACATGAACATAATCATAACAATGATAATGTATGAATAGAATAGACAAAAGCTAAATCTTACCATACACTATTAATGCAAGAAGGATATGAATTATACAATCACAAATCTTATATTGGAAACCACAATACCACTTACAATACAAAAGCTTCAAGCAATCTGTAATTCAATATCCTTGTTCTCAACATTCACATCGGTCTATTATCCCAAAATTCTTCTCTCCTTCACTCCCACACTTAAAGAGTATTTAAAAAATATATGAAGTAATACTCATATCAATACAATAGAGGAAAATCTCTAAAAAATCGAGAAGGTTAAACAAAATATCCTAATCTGAGTTTACAACAAAAAGGTCCCAATTATATCCAATAATTTATCCAAAAGCCTGTCTCGATTGTAACAAGAAGCGAACACTATCTAGCTAAAATCCATTTGTATTAGTAATAAAAGCTGAAGGAGTTGTCCACGATGTCTACAGTCTATGATGACAACGTTGATGATATACATTCCTCTCTTAGACCCCTGAAACAACAAATGAATTTTATTAAAAATCTAATTAAACTTAATTAAGACTAGCTACAAAATCTATGATTTTGTAGCTTGTCTGAAAAAAATGACAAAACCAATCATAATAAAAAAAAAAAAAAATTAAAATCAAGAAATTGACTTTGAATTACCATAAATCAATCATTTGAAACCGAAGGTCCTTGCAAGTTATAATCGATGATAATATTAACCTTGGTAGATTTTTTTAACAATGGTATTCTGAGACTTCTTTGATATTTTATTTTCATGAGAATAATTTAGTTATTTTTTCTCATTAATTTATGATTATCCCTCTTCATATCACTATTTTGTCTCTGCATTTGTTTTAAACACATCTGGAGACATGGAACAACCAAATGATATCTCTCAGCCCAGAACTTACAACCACCATAACTTCCAATATCTAAATTTATTTTACAATGTAGTTGATCATTGTCTGGGGATTTTTCTTTAACGGATTTGTCATTGATAATCATGCTCTATTTCACGATCTTATGGCCAAGGTAAGACACTACATATGTATATTTTTCTTATCAAAAACCAACAATCTAAACATCTACCCAAGTTAACCTTTTCTTCTATGTGCAAATAGTCAATGGATGAGGGTCTCATTTTTATGAATGTATCCTTTAAGATGAGGCCAAATACCTAAGAACTGGTCAGAACCTATGAGAAAAGGTGGAGGATTTTACACAAAATTGTATTGAACCTTTACCCCAACCACTACATATTTTTTGAGAAATTTTTCTTTATAAAATGGGGCATATCTATGAAATCGCTTTGTTTTTTAAGAAAATTCCCTTGAGGACAGTAAATGACCCCATTTTAGAAATGGGTTTTTAATGGTTTTGTCAAATTATTCACCGTTTACTCAGAATCCATCCCGCAAAATAATCTCTCAGCTCTGGCAGGGGGTTGAACTCTATTATACTATTGTGGGTAAGTAAAACCTCTAGGGTTGTTTAGCTCTTCTTTTATCTTTACTACAAGAGCCACGAGATTTGCAACTAGGCTTATAGGTAGGGTAATTGAACAAAGGATAAACTAACCCTATCAAAGAAGAAACACATGATTCATAGCATAAGTATACCATCATAAAGAAATAGGGATAGATCTAGATACCTCACCATAACAGTTGATAGCTCAAAAGGCGGAGATAAACCTGAACAAGACCACCACTTATCATGTTGATAAAAATCAATATTGTTGCATGTTTAAGGACAAAAGGGTTCTACAATGGATGACCCATGTCTTCTTTGGGGACTGCTACGAGCCATTGCATCATAACCGTGAGCAAATGCATGCTCATTGTAGTCATATCAGAGTTATGGAAACGATTAACTCGAAGGGAGGGTAATGTCGTGGGAAATGGTAGAATCATTTGAGTACACAATGTCTTCATCCCAATCTCCTTTATAAAAATCCAACAAACCTAAAGGTTTATTCAAAGTTTTAATGTCTCTTTAAAATTGTTGGTTGTGTTTACAAGGGTTCATGGATATAGCTAGTGTTAGCCTTACCTTCCTCTTATGCCTTTTAAAATATTTTTTCAAAATGAATTTGATAAAGGTGAAAACCAATCAAAATAATCAAGAAGTATGTAAGTTTCAAATTTTTCCTTTTAACTGAAAGTCATATCTAAGACAAGGACTTTGATCATAAAATGAATCAAGCCATATCTTTGTTCAATTGTCAAGAGCAATGAACATTAATGAAACTTATGTGGGATATAAGTTTTCACTTTAGATTAGGCTAAGGATTGAGAGAGAGATGTTTATTGAGAGGATTGGTCAAAGAATCATAAATGTGGACAACACCAACCCACAAAAAATCAAACAAGAAGGACTGACAAGAATGATCCTTTATTTCATGCTTAACAATCATGAAATTAGAAATCGTAATGAAGTCATAATACTAAAAGTAGGAACACTCAAGCAAAAAGATAAATGGATGTTTAAATATTGAAGCTCATCACAATCATTTAAACAAAACATAAGAATCTATCAATCTGATGAAATAAAAAATATCCCCATAGCCAAAGGCATTAAAATTACCTTTGCATTTTGAGAAGAATGAAAAGGGTGTTGGTTGGGGGGGAAACAAATGGAGACTCACTGGGCGAAGCAGTTATCTCTGCATTAATCCAAAACATTTCATTATGAGGAATGAAGATAAGAGGTACCATGGTTTCCAAATATTCCAAGTTTCCCCAAGAAAGTTTCTTCTCTGGTCGTTATAGTATTGATGCTTGCTCTATGGACAGATATAAAGCAAACTATGACTTCGACGAACTAGATTTGTCAATGGGGAACACATCATAAGAGGATTCATGATAGCAATTAGATTATTTGTTTGAACACTTCCTTTGATGAGATGGATCGTTTCAAAATGCCAAGCATAATCATTAAAATTTGAACTAATCAAAGAATGAATATGCAATAAAAAATCTTTGATCTCCATAAGAAAGAGTGCATTGTCTTTTCCAAAAATAACTCGTGTAGAATCATCTTGTGACATATCATTTTCCCATGCGAGTGATGAAAGTGAAAGTGCGTCAAATCTGACTTCATAAATGTTATGTTCGAAATTAATTTCACCAAATATTGACATATCGAAAAGATCATATTGTGATGGAAAAGAGTAAGATACCATGGGTAAAGTATCATGCACACCAGAATCTAAGAAGATATTAGGATATAAAGAGTAAAATTAATTAGAAATGAGCACATGAAAATATTCTATTGAGCCATGATAATTAACAATGGTATTCTCAAGACATTCCTCTTCTCTTTCCTGACTACTTTCACTTTGTTTTGGTGATAAATCCTTCAACATAATATGACCGTCTAAATTTTCCTCCTGTATGATAGACAATTCAAAACTTTCATGAACACTCTCATGATCATTGGGATTTTCAAATAAACTTTCATGACAAACATAAAATCTTTTGTGTGGATAAGGTATGATTTTTGGATGAAGGTTTAAAGTTTCTTCTTCAAATTGCAAATCTACATTTCTAATATGTTTCATTGGATTGTTAGAACACTTAAGATCATTTCAATCACCTAAGCGTTCTTTAATAATTGAATTTAAGTACTTATTAGAGCAAGATTTAGAAGAATATGGACATATACCCAGATCCACAATAAAATCTCCTTCCACGATAGTTGAGGATTGAAGATGCAATGGTTCAGAGGAAAAAACAGTTTGATTGTCTGTGAGAACATTTTCAATAGATTCTACCTCCCTTGCTTGTTCAAGATTTTCTAATGGATTCCTCTCATCCTGCAAACAAAATTCATCTTGCAATTGGGTGTTAGGATTTTTAACTAATTCATCATTCGTGATTGAATATGGCTGGATGAAAGGGGCACAAACATTAGAGAGGATATTTAGTACAAATGACATGTCATCAAGATGAAATTTACAAAGAACATGATGGATACTTGATGAAAATCCTTTCGGAGATGAATCACCATTTATTAGTAGAACCTGAAATTATTCACATAATCGATTGTACTCATAATTTCAAAGGCATCTAAAAATTCCTCTACAAATTGAAACCAATAAAAAATGTAATATGTTGGAAAAGATTCAAACCAATGTTAAATCCGACCCCTGGAAGTGAAAGCGAACAATTTGCATAAAACTTTTAAATCATAAATATCATGCTTGATGCACTTACACCAAAACTTGTTAAGATGGTGTTTTGCTGATACAATCCCCTCTCCATCAAAGGTGAGTTTGGACAAGCGAGAAATTGTCTTGTTGGGAATAGCAGGTAATGAGAAATGGAAAGCATGTTCCAACACAGTGGTTTGGGCAAGAGCCATGAGAGATTAGAAACATTTGAAATAAAGACTTCGCAAGGCCATCTTCTCAATCTGGCCTGCCTTCTAATGCATTTCAAGATGACACAGAAGAAAAAATTATAAATATGGAATTATGACAGGATGAGGGGTGAAACATTTAATCATTAATTTTTCCTTGGCCCTCCTTCTATCACCATTAGTTGAATGGAATATGTGAATGCTCGTCAACTGGAAGAGAGATCCTGGTCTGAAGTTTTCTAAAGTAACCTAAGTTGTTTGGGATGACCCACCCTAATGGGTTTAATGACTTTGTTGGTCGATGAGGGGATCTAACCTAAAATTAAAAATTAAAAAAACTATGTATTTATTGAAAAGTGTCAACTATGTACATTAATGTTTATTGTTCACACTTCTAATTACATAATTTATAAAATGTACATGGATACAGGATTTACTAGAAACTCTTGTGAAACCAAAGTTTTACAAGAGAACTAAATCTCAGGAAAATCCAAACTTTAAAGAAATCTAAAATTAATCTAGAAAGGTTATTAACCTAAGCGAAACTCTAATTACAATAAACTAAATATGAATGTAAAGGATTATAACATCAATTTAAATGTACAAATCATCTAAAATTTTAAAAGTAATTTACATTCACAAAAGATAAATAAAATTGTAATCACACTAACCTATTACTAGCCAGAAACAAAGAGGAAACTATTGGATGTGTCTTCCTATGTAAGAGCTCATCCAATGACCTGTCTGTAAAGAAAAATCTATTGCAAACATATGTGAAGTAAAAAGCTATAACAAGATCTGAAGAAAGTCACTTCAACATATAATTGAAATATTGTTTATGATACAGAAAGACCAACTCATTTAATTATGATCCTTATGAAGATACATAAATCATTGGTCAAGAAAAAGACAACTCTTAGTTGACCAAATGATCATGACAAGTACAAAACATACAAAGAAATTTAATATATTTTAATACTTGTATCCAAAGAATATTGTCATAAATATCATATTTTATTGGGACAATAAACTATTCAAATCAAAATAAGGACGACATGAACAAAACCATAACAATGATAATGTATGGACAAAATAGAAAAAATCTATATCTTACCATACACTATTAATGCAAGAAGGATATGAAGTATACAATCATATATCTTATATTGGAAACCACAGTGCCACTTACAAGACAAAAGCTTCTGGAAATCTGTAATTCAATATCTTTCTTCTCAACATTCACATCGATCTGTTATCTCAAAATTCTTCTCTCCTTCACTCCCACACTTAAAGAGTATTTCAACAAAATATGAAGTAATCCTCACATCAATATGATATATGAAAATCTCTCAAAAATCGAGAAGTTTAAACAAAATATCCTAATTTGAGTTTACAACAAAAAGGTCCCAATTATATCCAATAGTTTATCCAAAAGTATGTCTCAATTGTAACAAGAAGCAAACACTATCTAGCTAAAATCCATTTATATTACTAATAAAATCTAAAGGAGTTGTCCATGATGTCTGCATTATGTGATGACACTGTTGATGATATACATTTCTTGTTTAGACCCCTGAAACAACAAATGAATTTTATTAAAAATCTAATTAAACTTAATTAAGACTAGCTACAAAACATATGGTTTTGTAGCTTGTCTAAAAAAAATGACAAAATCAAACATAATCAAAACAAGAAAATCACTAATCAACAAATTGACTTTGATTTAACAGAAATCAAGCATTTGAAACCGAAGGTCCTTGAAAATTATAATCTATGCTAATATTAACCTTGGTATACTTTTTTAACAATGGTATTTTGAGACTTCTTTGATCTTTTGTTTTCATGAGAAGAATTTAGTTCATTTTACTCATTAATTTCTGATTCTCCCTCTTCAGATCACTATTATGTCTCTTCATTTGGTTTAAACACGTCTATAGACATGGAACGATTGAATGATATCTCTCAGCCCATAATTGACAACCACCATAACTTCCAAGATCTAAATTTCTTTTACAATGATGGTGATCATTGTTTGGGGATTTTTCTTTAACGAAATTGTCTTTGATAATCATGCTCTAGTTCATGGATCTTATGGCCAAGGTAAGACACTTCAAATGTATATTTTTCTTGTCTAAAAAGATCAATCTAAACATCTACCCAAGTTACCCTTTTCTTCTATGTGCAGATAGTCGATGGGTGAGGGTCTCATTTTGATGAATGTATCCTTTAAACTAAGGCCAAATACCTGAGAACTGGTTGGAGCATGTGAGAAAAGGTGGATATTTTTACACAAAATTGTATTGAACCTTTACCTCAACCGCCACATAATTTTTGAGAAGTTTCTCTTTATAAAATGGGGCATATCTCTAAAATCACTTTATTTCTGAAGAAACATCCCTCATGGATAGTAAATAACCCCATTTTGGAAATCAGTTTTTAACATTTTTGTCAAATTCATCACCCTGTTCTCAGAATCCATCCTGCAAAATCGTCTCTCAATTTTGGAATTGGGTTGAACTTTGTTATACTATTATGGGTAAGTAAAACCTCTAGGGATGTTTATATATTCTTTTACCTTTACTGCATGAGCCACAAGTTCTACAACTAGGCCTATAGGTAGGGTAATTGAACAGAGGATAAACTAACCCTATCAAAGAGAAAACACATGATTCATAACATAAGTATATCATCATAAAGTAATAGGGATAGATCTAGATACCTCACCATAACCACTGAGAGCTCGAAAGGCAGAGATAAACCTGAAACAAACCACCACTTATTGTGTTGATAAAACTCAAGATTGTTGACAGGTTTAAGGACAAAAGGGTTCCAGAATGGATGACCCTTGTCTTATTTGGGAACTGCTACGAGTCATTGCATCCTAATCGTGAGAAAATGCATGGTCACTGTAGTCATATCAGAGTTCTGGGAACGATTAACTCGAAGGGAGGGTAATATCATGGGAAAAGGTAGAATCGTTTGAGTACACAGTGTCTTCATCCCAATGTCCTTGATACAAATCCAACAAACCTAAAGGTTTATTCAAAGTTTTAATATCACTTTAAAATTGTTCGCTGAATATAGCTAGTGTTAGCCTTAACTTCCACTTATGTATTTTAAAAGATTTATTCAAAATGAATTTGATAAAGGTGAAAACCAATCAAAATAATCAAGAAGTTTAAAAGTTTCAATTTTTTCCTTTTAAGTGAAAGTCGTATCTAGGAAAAGCACTTTGATCATAAAATGGATCAAGTCGTATCTTTGTTCAGTTATCTAGAGAAATGAACATTAATGAAACTTATTTGGCATAGAAATTTTCACTTTAGATTAGGCTAAGGATTGAGAGAGAGATGTTTATTGAGAGGATTAGTCAAAGAATCATAAATGTGGACAACACCATCCCACAAAAAATCAAACAATAAGTACTAACAAGAATGATCCTTGATTTCATGCTTAACGATCATGAAATTATAAATGGTAATGAAGTCATAATACTAAAAGAAACCACACTCAAACAAGAAGCTAAATGAATGTTTAAATATCAAAGCTTATCACAATCATTGAAACAAAACGCAAGAATCTATCATTCTGATGAAATAAAAAATATCCCATAGTCAAAGGCATTAAAATTACCTTTGCATTTTCAGAAGAATGAAAAGGGTGTTGGTTAGGGGGCCAACAATATACTATTTCTTGTGGCTTGACCAACCCTTAAATAATTGTTATAACAACCCTTTCCACTTGGTTGTCCAGCTATGGAAACTCCCTTTCTTAGCTTTAAACTACTACAAGGCCTATAGTTTCTTGTTTCAAACAAACCAAGCCTCTTCTTCACTAGTAGTTTCCATCTACTCAACTCGATGAATCCTTCCTTCAACTCGTGGTTTCCTCCTACACTAGGTCGAGTCTCTAAATACAGTCTCAACACAATATAATATACTTTGTCCCCTTTAGGATAGATCCACAAGCCCTCAAGAACATTAACCACATTCTGGTTAGCATACCGAGTCCTTAACCCACCCGACAACTACCTTATACACCTAGTTGAGCCCTTCTTAGAGCCTCCTTAGACCTGGTTGAACCCTCCTACATTCCTCAACTACTGTGGCTGACATCTCATTCACTTGTTACCACCTTTCTCTTCTATCCGAGCCCTTATTTGCACCTGCAACAAAGGTTTCCATGAGCTATGACAACCTTCAAGACCTGCAACTTCCACCTTCCTCTAGGCCTAACCTATAACAACCTTTGTTACCAGCATACTCAAAGATACAAACTCTGGTACTACGGTTTCAAGTCCCTAGCCACACAGGCTAACCACATGACACCAGTTCTATTCTTTTCATCCTATTAAATTAGAATTTCCTTCATATGAGCACACATTCAATTCTACAACATATATAAACCATGCATAAATATATAAATAGTTACAAAAATAGATTGAATATATTACACATTAGACAACATGTATTACACATAAGAGACACTTATCTTTTATGAAAAACACCAACTGTGTGCAGATCTCAAANGGAGTGTTAAATTTTTAATTAAAATAAAGTACCAAGGCAAGTGTTTCTCTTCCCTAGGCGCCTAAGGGGGAGAAAGTGTCAAATGTGGGTCCTAGTCATTTAATTTGTGAGATGCAAATTAAAAGGTGACTTTATGATTAAAGTGAGGGTGAGTGAAGAGACACCAAATCTCAGCCACCCATATGATCTAATCTCAACCATTAGATAAGAAAACCCCTCACCTTCCTTCATGAGGTCGACTTGGGCAAGAGGGCACACCCATTCTTGGGAAGTTGAAGCATTCTTGTTGAGAGAACAAGAGGAGTTCAAGAATTCTTGTTGAGAGAACAAGAGAGAGCAAGAGAGAGGTTGAGCTGAAGAAAAGAGACAACAGCTTCAATTTCTAGGAGTATTGGCATGCATTCCAAGGCTGTCGAACAACATTTAGTGGCACAGAAATTGAGTCTTAGCAGAGTTTTGGCATGAATTTCGAGATAGTCCGTACAACATTAATTGCTAGGACAGCCGTACAGTTGTACAGATTTCTGGTTCAGAAATCAAGGAGCAAAGCTACAAGAATGTCTAGATAAGTTTGTGTAAATATCTAAAGATGAATATGCTGTAAAAAAAATTCTCAGAAGCTCATAAATAATACAAATCCCTCTCTCACTGGTTTTCCCCTTGTGGGTTTTTCCAGGGTCGAAGTTAGACTGAATATCTTTGTGTCTATATTTTCTGAGTTTTGCATATTGCTGATATTTTATTTCTGCGTTGAAAACGATGTTCAAAATCCTCATGTTTCAGTTCTAAAGTTTATTTTATGTTAAGTTTTTATATGCTGAAACACCGCTGTAACATATGCTGAAACACCACTGTAACATATGCTGAAACAGTGCTGAGACATATGCTGAAACAATGCTACAACATATGCTGAAACACCACTGTAACATATGTTGAAACAGTGCTGAGACATATGCTGAAACAGTGTTGAAACATATGCTGAAACATTGCTGTGACATATGTTGAAACAGTGCTGAGACATATGCTGAAACAGTACTGAGACATATGCTGAAACAGTGTTGTAACATATGTTGAAACACCGCTGTGACATATGCTGAAACAGTGCTGAGACATATGCTGAAACAATGTTGTAACCTATGTTGAAACAGTGCTGAAACTGGAGTTTCAGCATTTAAATTTGGCTGAAAAATCAGCGAGACTGAAACTGGGTTGGGGTCTGAAAAATTAACATCCTTTAAGATGAGTCCAAATACCTAATAACTGGTCAGAACCTGTGAGAAAAGGTGGAGGATTTTACACAAAATTGTATTGAACCTTTACCCCAACCACTACATAATTTTTTAGAAATTTCTCTTTATAAAATGGGGCATATCTATGAAATCGCTTTGTTTTTTAAGAAACTTCCCTTGAGGACAGTAAATGACCCCATTTTAGAAATGGGTTTTTAATGGTTTTGTCAAATTATTCACCGTTTACTCAGAATCCATCCCACAAAATAATCTCTCAGCTCTGGCATGGGGTTGAACTCTGTTATACTATTGTGGGTAAGTAAAACCTCTAGGGTTGTTTAACTCTTCTTTTATCTTTACTACAAAAGCCACGAGATTTGCAACTAGGCTGATAGGTAGGGTAATTGAACAAAGGATAAACTAACCCTATCAAAGAGGAAACACATGATTCATAGCATAAGTATACCATCATAAAGAAATAGGGATAGATCTAGATACCTCACCATAACAGTTGATAGATCAAAAGGTGGAGATAAACCTGAACAAGACCACCACTTATCATGTTGATAAAATTCAATATTTTTGACATGTTTAAGGACAAAAGGGTTCTACAATGGATGACCCATGTCTTCTTTGGGGACTGCTACGAGCCATTGCATCATAACCATGAGCAAATGCATGCTCACTGTAGTCATATCAGAGTTCTGGGAACGATTAACTCGAAGGGAGGGTAATGTCGTGGGAAATGGTAGAATCATTTGAGTACACAATGTCTTCATCCCAATCTCCTTTATAAAAATCCAACAAACCTAAAGGTTTATTCAAAGTTTTAATGTCTCTTTAAAATTGTTGGTTGTGTTTACAAGGGTTCATGGATATAGCTAGTGTTAGCCTTACCTTCCTCTTATGCCTTTTAAAATATTTTTTCAAAATGAATTTGATAAAGGTGAAAACCAATCAAAATAATCAAGAAGTATGTAAGTTTCAAATTTTTCCTTTTAACTGAAAGTCATATCTAAGACAAGGACTTTGATCATAAAATGAATCAAGCCATATCTTTGTTCAATTGTCAAGAGCAATGAACATTAATGAAACTTATGTGGGATATAAGTTTTCACTTTAGATTAGGCTAAGGATTGAGAGAGAGATGTTTATTGAGAGGATTGGTCAAAGAATCATAAATGTGGACAACACCAACCCACAAAAAATCAAACAAGAAGGACTGACAAGAATGATCCTTTATTTCATGCTTAACAATCATGAAATTAGAAATCGTAATGAAGTCATAATACTAAAAGTAGGAACACTCAAGCAAAAAGATAAATGGATGTTTAAATATTGAAGCTCATCACAATCATTTAAACAAAACATAAGAATCTATCAATCTGATGAAATAAAAAATATCCCCATAGCCAAAGGCATTAAAATTACCTTTGCATTTTGAGAAGAATGAAAAGGGTGTTGGTTGGGGGGGAAACAAATGGAGACTCACTGGGCGAAGCAGTTATCTCTGCATTAATCCAAAACATTTCATTATGAGGAATGAAGATAAGAGGTACCATGGTTTCCAAATATTCCAAGTTTCCCCAAGAAAGTTTCTTCTCTGGTCGTTATAGTATTGATGCTTGCTCTATGGACAGATATAAAGCAAACTATGACTTCGACGAACTAGATTTGTCAATGGGGAACACATCATAAGAGGATTCATGATAGCAATTAGATTATTTGTTTGAACACTTCCTTTGATGAGATGGATCGTTTCAAAATGCCAAGCATAATCATTAAAATTTGAACTAATCAAAGAATGAATATGCAATAAAAAATCTTTGATCTCCATAAGAAAGAGTGCATTGTCTTTTCCAAAAATAACTCGTGTAGAATCATCTTGTGACATATCATTTTCCCATGCGAGTGATGAAAGTGAAAGTGCGTCAAATCTGACTTCATAAATGTTATGTTCGAAATTAATTTCACCAAATATTGACATATCGAAAAGATCATATTGTGATGGAAAAGAGTAAGATACCATGGGTAAAGTATCATGCACACCAGAATCTAAGAAGATATTAGGATATAAAGAGTAAAATTAATTAGAAATGAGCACATGAAAATATTCTATTGAGCCATGATAATTAACAATGGTATTCTCAAGACATTCCTCTTCTCTTTCCTGACTACTTTCACTTTGTTTTGGTGATAAATCCTTCAACATAATATGACCGTCTAAATTTTCCTCCTGTATGATAGACAATTCAAAACTTTCATGAACACTCTCATGATCATTGGGATTTTCAAATAAACTTTCATGACAAACATAAAATCTTTTGTGTGGATAAGGTATGATTTTTGGATGAAGGTTTAAAGTTTCTTCTTCAAATTGCAAATCTACATTTCTAATATGTTTCATTGGATTGTTAGAACACTTAAGATCATTTCAATCACCTAAGCGTTCTTTAATAATTGAATTTAAGTACTTATTAGAGCAAGATTTAGAAGAATATGGACATATACCCAGATCCACAATAAAATCTCCTTCCACGATAGTTGAGGATTGAAGATGCAATGGTTCAGAGGAAAAAACAGTTTGATTGTCTGTGAGAACATTTTCAATAGATTCTACCTCCCTTGCTTGTTCAAGATTTTCTAATGGATTCCTCTCATCCTGCAAACAAAATTCATCTTGCAATTGGGTGTTAGGATTTTTAACTAATTCATCATTCGTGATTGAATATGGCTGGATGAAAGGGGCACAAACATTAGAGAGGATATTTAGTACAAATGACATGTCATCAAGATGAAATTTACAAAGAACATGATGGATACTTGATGAAAATCCTTTCGGAGATGAATCACCATTTATTAGTAGAACCTGAAATTATTCACATAATCGATTGTACTCATAATTTCAAAGGCATCTAAAAATTCCTCTACAAATTGAAACCAATAAAAAATGTAATATGTTGGAAAAGATTCAAACCAATGTTAAATCCGACCCCTGGAAGTGAAAGCGAACAATTTGCATAAAACTTTTAAATCATAAATATCATGCTTGATGCACTTACACCAAAACTTGTTAAGATGGTGTTTTGCTGATACAATCCCCTCTCCATCAAAGGTGAGTTTGGACAAGCGAGAAATTGTCTTGTTGGGAATAGCAGGTAATGAGAAATGGAAAGCATGTTCCAACACAGTGGTTTGGGCAAGAGCCATGAGAGATTAGAAACATTTGAAATAAAGACTTCGCAAGGCCATCTTCTCAATCTGGCCTGCCTTCTAATGCATTTCAAGATGACACAGAAGAAAAAATTATAAATATGGAATTATGACAGGATGAGGGGTGAAACATTTAATCATTAATTTTTCCTTGGCCCTCCTTCTATCACCATTAGTTGAATGGAATATGTGAATGCTCGTCAACTGGAAGAGAGATCCTGGTCTGAAGTTTTCTAAAGTAACCTAAGTTGTTTGGGATGACCCACCCTAATGGGTTTAATGACTTTGTTGGTCGATGAGGGGATCTAACCTAAAATTAAAAATTAAAAAAACTATGTATTTATTGAAAAGTGTCAACTATGTACATTAATGTTTATTGTTCACACTTCTAATTACATAATTTATAAAATGTACATGGATACAGGATTTACTAGAAACTCTTGTGAAACCAAAGTTTTACAAGAGAACTAAATCTCAGGAAAATCCAAACTTTAAAGAAATCTAAAATTAATCTAGAAAGGTTATTAACCTAAGCGAAACTCTAATTACAATAAACTAAATATGAATGTAAAGGATTATAACATCAATTTAAATGTACAAATCATCTAAAATTTTAAAAGTAATTTACATTCACAAAAGATAAATAAAATTGTAATCACACTAACCTATTACTAGCCAGAAACAAAGAGGAAACTATTGGATGTGTCTTCCTATGTAAGAGCTCATCCAATGACCTGTCTGTAAAGAAAAATCTATTGCAAACATATGTGAAGTAAAAAGCTATAACAAGATCTGAAGAAAGTCACTTCAACATATAATTGAAATATTGTTTATGATACAGAAAGACCAACTCATTTAATTATGATCCTTATGAAGATACATAAATCATTGGTCAAGAAAAAGACAACTCTTAGTTGACCAAATGATCATGACAAGTACAAAACATACAAAGAAATTTAATATATTTTAATACTTGTATCCAAAGAATATTGTCATAAATATCATATTTTATTGGGACAATAAACTATTCAAATCAAAATAAGGACGACATGAACAAAACCATAACAATGATAATGTATGGACAAAATAGAAAAAATCTATATCTTACCATACACTATTAATGCAAGAAGGATATGAAGTATACAATCATATATCTTATATTGGAAACCACAGTGCCACTTACAAGACAAAAGCTTCTGGAAATCTGTAATTCAATATCTTTCTTCTCAACATTCACATCGATCTGTTATCTCAAAATTCTTCTCTCCTTCACTCCCACACTTAAAGAGTATTTCAACAAAATATGAAGTAATCCTCACATCAATATGATATATGAAAATCTCTCAAAAATCGAGAAGTTTAAACAAAATATCCTAATTTGAGTTTACAACAAAAAGGTCCCAATTATATCCAATAGTTTATCCAAAAGTATGTCTCAATTGTAACAAGAAGCAAACACTATCTAGCTAAAATCCATTTATATTACTAATAAAATCTAAAGGAGTTGTCCATGATGTCTGCATTATGTGATGACACTGTTGATGATATACATTTCTTGTTTAGACCCCTGAAACAACAAATGAATTTTATTAAAAATCTAATTAAACTTAATTAAGACTAGCTACAAAACATATGGTTTTGTAGCTTGTCTAAAAAAAATGACAAAATCAAACATAATCAAAACAAGAAAATCACTAATCAACAAATTGACTTTGATTTAACAGAAATCAAGCATTTGAAACCGAAGGTCCTTGAAAATTATAATCTATGCTAATATTAACCTTGGTATACTTTTTTAACAATGGTATTTTGAGACTTCTTTGATCTTTTGTTTTCATGAGAAGAATTTAGTTCATTTTACTCATTAATTTCTGATTCTCCCTCTTCAGATCACTATTATGTCTCTTCATTTGGTTTAAACACGTCTATAGACATGGAACGATTGAATGATATCTCTCAGCCCATAATTGACAACCACCATAACTTCCAAGATCTAAATTTCTTTTACAATGATGGTGATCATTGTTTGGGGATTTTTCTTTAACGAAATTGTCTTTGATAATCATGCTCTAGTTCATGGATCTTATGGCCAAGGTAAGACACTTCAAATGTATATTTTTCTTGTCTAAAAAGATCAATCTAAACATCTACCCAAGTTACCCTTTTCTTCTATGTGCAGATAGTCGATGGGTGAGGGTCTCATTTTGATGAATGTATCCTTTAAACTAAGGCCAAATACCTGAGAACTGGTTGGAGCATGTGAGAAAAGGTGGATATTTTTACACAAAATTGTATTGAACCTTTACCTCAACCGCCACATAATTTTTGAGAAGTTTCTCTTTATAAAATGGGGCATATCTCTAAAATCACTTTATTTCTGAAGAAACATCCCTCATGGATAGTAAATAACCCCATTTTGGAAATCAGTTTTTAACATTTTTGTCAAATTCATCACCCTGTTCTCAGAATCCATCCTGCAAAATCGTCTCTCAATTTTGGAATTGGGTTGAACTTTGTTATACTATTATGGGTAAGTAAAACCTCTAGGGATGTTTATATATTCTTTTACCTTTACTGCATGAGCCACAAGTTCTACAACTAGGCCTATAGGTAGGGTAATTGAACAGAGGATAAACTAACCCTATCAAAGAGAAAACACATGATTCATAACATAAGTATATCATCATAAAGTAATAGGGATAGATCTAGATACCTCACCATAACCACTGAGAGCTCGAAAGGCAGAGATAAACCTGAAACAAACCACCACTTATTGTGTTGATAAAACTCAAGATTGTTGACAGGTTTAAGGACAAAAGGGTTCCAGAATGGATGACCCTTGTCTTATTTGGGAACTGCTACGAGTCATTGCATCCTAATCGTGAGAAAATGCATGGTCACTGTAGTCATATCAGAGTTCTGGGAACGATTAACTCGAAGGGAGGGTAATATCATGGGAAAAGGTAGAATCGTTTGAGTACACAGTGTCTTCATCCCAATGTCCTTGATACAAATCCAACAAACCTAAAGGTTTATTCAAAGTTTTAATATCACTTTAAAATTGTTCGCTGAATATAGCTAGTGTTAGCCTTAACTTCCACTTATGTATTTTAAAAGATTTATTCAAAATGAATTTGATAAAGGTGAAAACCAATCAAAATAATCAAGAAGTTTAAAAGTTTCAATTTTTTCCTTTTAAGTGAAAGTCGTATCTAGGAAAAGCACTTTGATCATAAAATGGATCAAGTCGTATCTTTGTTCAGTTATCTAGAGAAATGAACATTAATGAAACTTATTTGGCATAGAAATTTTCACTTTAGATTAGGCTAAGGATTGAGAGAGAGATGTTTATTGAGAGGATTAGTCAAAGAATCATAAATGTGGACAACACCATCCCACAAAAAATCAAACAATAAGTACTAACAAGAATGATCCTTGATTTCATGCTTAACGATCATGAAATTATAAATGGTAATGAAGTCATAATACTAAAAGAAACCACACTCAAACAAGAAGCTAAATGAATGTTTAAATATCAAAGCTTATCACAATCATTGAAACAAAACGCAAGAATCTATCATTCTGATGAAATAAAAAATATCCCATAGTCAAAGGCATTAAAATTACCTTTGCATTTTCAGAAGAATGAAAAGGGTGTTGGTTAGGGGGCCAACAATATACTATTTCTTGTGGCTTGACCAACCCTTAAATAATTGTTATAACAACCCTTTCCACTTGGTTGTCCAGCTATGGAAACTCCCTTTCTTAGCTTTAAACTACTACAAGGCCTATAGTTTCTTGTTTCAAACAAACCAAGCCTCTTCTTCACTAGTAGTTTCCATCTACTCAACTCGATGAATCCTTCCTTCAACTCGTGGTTTCCTCCTACACTAGGTCGAGTCTCTAAATACAGTCTCAACACAATATAATATACTTTGTCCCCTTTAGGATAGATCCACAAGCCCTCAAGAACATTAACCACATTCTGGTTAGCATACCGAGTCCTTAACCCACCCGACAACTACCTTATACACCTAGTTGAGCCCTTCTTAGAGCCTCCTTAGACCTGGTTGAACCCTCCTACATTCCTCAACTACTGTGGCTGACATCTCATTCACTTGTTACCACCTTTCTCTTCTATCCGAGCCCTTATTTGCACCTGCAACAAAGGTTTCCATGAGCTATGACAACCTTCAAGACCTGCAACTTCCACCTTCCTCTAGGCCTAACCTATAACAACCTTTGTTACCAGCATACTCAAAGATACAAACTCTGGTACTACGGTTTCAAGTCCCTAGCCACACAGGCTAACCACATGACACCAGTTCTATTCTTTTCATCCTATTAAATTAGAATTTCCTTCATATGAGCACACATTCAATTCTACAACATATATAAACCATGCATAAATATATAAATAGTTACAAAAATAGATTGAATATATTACACATTAGACAACATGTATTACACATAAGAGACACTTATCTTTTATGAAAAACACCAACTGTGTGCAGATCTCAAACGTTTCTCCCATCCATAGGCTCTATTGATCATAAAATCTTAGCAAGAGGTCACCCCCAAGATGAGGCTAGAACTCCACCAGGGAAGAATTCCTAGGATAGACTAAGGTCTATACTCGATAATTAATCCTAGGTCAAGGTGCCAACTGTTTCAACTAGCCTATAAACTGTCATTTCCCACATGCTTGTCCCACCCCAGGAAGTATGCTCCTTCTCCGCTCAACAGTCCTTCAACTACCCCACTTCCTTTCTGGGGCTTCAACAACAGGTCAGACAAAAATTCTTAGAGCCCTACAATTATTTCCCAAAACACCAGCAAACAATCTTCGACATTTCTCTCAAAAGAGAGAGACTGCCACAAGCCTGATAACCCACTTCTTTAGAGTACATGGGCCTGACAACCCATTTCTCCCGAGTACACAATATTGATACTCTTGTTATCATTCACTCCCCATAGCTTTCCCCGTTCAGGTGTGAGAATAGAGTGACAACCTACAAATGGTAAGAGTCTAAGGCTCCCATCCTTTCCCCAACCATGGTGAGAGATCCCCAGCTGGACACTTGTCTTCATGAAGCTTCATGAGCTCCATTTGTATACATTTTCCTTCTCTTGGAATCTTAGATTAATATATATCAATATTTGGGCCTTAAGGAATATTAAAATAATATCTCCCAAACTTAAGCCCCCCCTTCCCTCTAGTGGAGTTCTTAGCCCCCCCATACTCTTTTATCTGATTGGTCTGCAACAACGATGTATTTTATTAATAATATGCATGATACAGATTACAAGATCTTGAAATCATATAGGCACTCTGGCCACCAAACATATATACAATGACACTTACGTAAACTATATACATATGTACAATAAAAACTTATGATTCCCATCCCCCTTATTTATGCACTATCCTCAGTAAATTATATACATATGTACAATAGAAACTTCAAAAGTGTTCAAAAATATGCGAGTACTATGCCCGCATGGCATCTTCATATTCCCACGTTGCATCTTCAAGACTGTAACATGTCCACTGGACCTTTACTAGTTCGATGACTCGATTCCAGAGTTGCTTGACCTTCCGATCCAATATGGACACGGGATGTACTCAAAAGTCTCTTTCTTTCCCCACCTGAATCACATTCCAATCAATTATATAATTATCATCAGGCACATACTTTTTAAGAAAAGGAACATGGAACACATTACGAATGCACATGGATGTAGTTAATGCAAGCATGTATGCAACATGAACAATCCTCTCCAGGATTTCAAATGGTCCACAGTATCTAGCTACAAGATTTGAATAGTTCCCCAACTTCAAGGAAATTCGTTTGGCCTTCACTTTCAAAAACACATGGTCACCCACTTTAAATTCATTATGTGTTCTGTCTTTATCAACATAATTTTTCTGCATGTTTTGGGTAGCCTTTAAATTCTATTTTATTTTCACCATTTGTTCCTCCATTTCCCAGAGATATTTCAACCCAACCACTACTCTATCTGTTGGTTTTTCCTAGCTCACTGATGTGTTCTATTTTCTACCATATAATGTCTCAAATGGGATCATCTTGAAAAATGTCTGATACCCATTATTATAACCAAAATCCACCAAGTGTAGGTAGTCTTCCCATTTTGATGGTTTATCCATCACATACATCCTCAACATATCTTGAATCACCTAATTTACCCTTTCCGTTTTCTCATCCAACTCTGGGTGATATGCTATGATAAAGTTCATATTTGTCCCAAATCCTTTGAATAATCCATTCCAAAAATTTGATGTAAATTTGGGATCTCTGTCAGACACAATTATCTTAGGCACACCATGAAGCCTGACAATTTCCCTCATATAAATATCTACAATGTTGGTTTCCTTGTGAATTAACTTCACTGGAATAAAATGGGTAGCTTTAGTAAGCTTATCCACCACCACCATGATGTAATCATGTTGCTTGGTATTTTTGGGAAGCTTAGTGATGAAATCCATCGTTACAACTTCCCATTTCCACTCAAGAATGGGTAATGGTTGTAGCAAACCAACTGGGTGTTTGTGTTTAGCTTTGAATTTTTTACATGCCAAACATCTGGCTATATAATCAACCACCTCTTTCTTCATGCATCGCCAATAATATTGGCTCTTGACTGCTGCAATAATTTTCTCGTAACCTGCGTGCCCAACATAAGGCACATTATGCATTTCTTTTAACACCAAAATTTTAAACTCTTGAGAATTTGACACAAACTTTTCCCTTGTATAAGAGGATTCCATCCTCTTAGCTCATAATCTTCAATTTTCTGCTACAAAATACCGTGTTATATTTTTTCTTTATTTCCATGCACTACTGATCTGAATTCGCATCCTCTAAAATTTTTGCTTTCAAATCTGATTTGTACATACTAATGGTTGTAGCATGCATCTCATGCACCCTCCTGCTGAGTGCATCAACCACCTTATTCTCTTTACCTTTGATATTCTTTATATCAATATCATATTTTCTCAGTAATTCTAACCACTGAATTTACATGACATTTAAAGTTGGTTGTCCGAACAAATATTTCATACCACTATGGTATGTTCTCAACTCAAATATTTTCCCCATGAGATAGTGTCTCCACATCTTCAAGGCATGCACTATGGATGTAAATTCCAAATCATGAGTAGAATAGTGTCTTTCATGCTCTTTTAATTTATTTGAATCGTAGCATACCACATGCCCATTCTGACTAAGGACTCCACCAAGCCCTTCTTTGCATGCATCAATGCACACAACAATATCTTCATTAGGATCAACAACTCTCAAAATTGGTGCACTTGTCAATAAACTCTTTAAGTGTTGGAAACTTCTTTCACAATCAGAAGTTCACTCAAATCTCACACCCTTATTTTGCAAAGATGTCATTGGGTGTACAATCCTTGAGAATCCTTCAATAAATATTCTATAATACCTCGCAAGTCCCATGAAAGATCTCACCTCTAAGACATTCCTTTTGGCCATCCTTCAATAGATTTGATTTTCTATAGATCCAATGCTATCCCTTCCTATGAAATGATATGGCCCAAGTAATGAATCTTCCTCTAGTAAAATGAGCACTTTCTTAGATTTACATATAGTTGATACTCCCTCAATACTTGTAGCACCTTTCTCAAGTGTTGCTCATGCTCTTCTTTAGACTTGGAGTAGACAAGAATGGCATCCAAGAAGACAATGGAAAACTTATCCAAGTAATCTATGAAAATACCATTCATTAAAAACATGAAGACAATTGGTGCATTTGATAACCCAAATGATACCACTGTAAACTCATAATGCCTGAACCTCTTTTTGAAGTCAGTATTGCTGATGTCTTCCTCTTTAATTCTCACCTGATGATAGTCGGATCTGAGGTCAATCTTGGAGAATATCTTTGCATCTTTCAGATGATAAAAAATATCATCTATTCTTGGAAAATGATACTTTTTTTTCACAACCACCTTATTGTTGACACTTGAATTTGTCAGCATTGAAACGACAACCTCATGAGGATGTAAATCCTCTTGTGTTTTTATAGAGGTGGTACTCCTATTTAAATTGTGGTTTTCTTGATATTTCTAAATATTCAGAATGTGGGACTTGACAGAAGTTCGTCGTAGTATTTCAAAGAAACATAAATATTGCGAGAAAATAAAAGGAAAATGTTTTTGTTTTCTTTTAAAAGAAAGTTCCTGAGAAAGGAGCATGAATCACACACTTCACACGTTTAAAGAAAATAATAAAAAATTCCTCACATCCATCATAGTTTAAGATAAAGATTATGGATCGCATAAAATAAAAAAAGGAATATGATTAGCATGCATAAGAGAACTTTAGCAGAGTGGATACATGGAAAACTCAAATAAATATAATAATAGATCAACCTCAAATACTTTATATTCTAAAAACATGTTTACAAATCACAGTCGATATTGTTCCCAAAGTAGCTCCCTTGAAATTTCTAAAAAATATATAGTATGTTACACATTCTTTGAAATTTAAATTGCATTTGTCTTAAAGACTGGGATTGGGGCTCTCACATGTCAGTGTTTCATGGAAACCTGCACAGGAGATCTAGCTAAAGAAAGTACAAACAAAGCTTATCAAGAAAGGAAGAGAGATTCAATATGGAAGAATGAGAAAATTTATTCACACTACTCCAATGAGTTGATGATTGATACATAGATCATGATCAATATGATACAATGAATGAGTGGAATACACTCATATATAGGGAAAAGCATTCCATAATTAAGAAAATAAATCAAGCAGTTATCTTTCCTTAGGAATGCATGCATGCATAATAGTGATGGTAAAAATAGAAAGTCTAAAAACAGAACTAGTCAGTTAACTCCCAATGAACTAGTGTTACTCCCACTGAACTAGTGTGTCGAAAATAGAAATTTCTCCAACACCCCCCCTGAACATCACTATGGAGTAAAAACGAGTCCCGGCTACTAGGCCATTTTAGGTACCCATGTACAATGCAACAAATGAACACTGAGGAAAGAGGGAAAAGCACGTGGGAACAAAACCCACCCTCAAAAGATAATGTATCAATAGAAGAAAATAACAGTTGCTAGATAACTGTGTTCTTCACTACAAGACGATCCCGCAAAGTTTGAAACTTCTGCTCATTGAAAATCTTCGTGAAGATGTAGAAATCTTTATGGATCTGATGAAGTCCTTTGGCAACCTGTTGGACCTTATACTTCTTAATCCTGTGGACCCATCTGCACCTGAAAATATTCCTTTCTGGTGGACGTGGAACCAGATTCCAAGTCTGGTTCTGTAGGAGTGAGTCATACTCCTTCTGCATGGCTGCTTTCCATAATGGATTTCCCACAACCCTATTGTAGTTTTGTGGATCAATAGATTGAACCATATAGCAATGCATGGGCATCACAGGTTCTAAAGCTGAAAATACATGAGAAGGCTCCTCATGCTAAGATCGAGTCCTCCTCGAATCCAATGGATTCCCTGCTTCCTGAAGTGTGGTATGTGCCTTCTTGGGCATCTGTTGAAGCTTCAGTGTTGGCTTCTTATCTGGATGTACTACCTACTTATTTCCATGTATAGAATCTGAGTGTATGGAATCATCTCTGATGTATGAAACTAATGAAGAACAAGAGTATATGCATGTTTCAGTGGAGGTGCATGCAAAGTACTCTCCTTACGTGTAAGCAGAATAGAGGAGTCATCGTCAGAAAACTTAGTGAATTTATACAACCTTGACTTGTGATCCACCTCACCAATTGCAATAATGGAATTGTCATGCATGTCAATTACTGAAACTGAATCTGATGTAAATTCAACCTTTTTGTCTTTCTGAGCGATCTGATAAACTGAGAGCAGATTCATAGAAATCTTTGGAACATGTAGAACATTCTCAAAACTGCCATTGTGGAGTTCCACTCTCCCTTCTCCTGCTACTTCTACTGGAGTTTCATCCCCCATGAGAATAAGGGGTCTTGAGCATGGACTCAAAGAAGATAAAACTTCCTCTTTTGCTGCCATATGATGGGTTGCACCAGAATCTATAATCCATGAATCAGATGAGGAATTAATTGCAACCAAAGCATGATGATTACCTTTCTTAGGAGCAGAATCTTCTTCCTTCTGCTTCTTGACTCTCTCTGGAATGAAGTTTCCAAGGTTGTTCTGCTGAAGTGCATGTGCCATAAGATCAATATGTTTCTTCATGCATGTGGATTCTTCACGATTCATTTTATTGCAGTAAATGCACTGCTTTCCCTTCTTCTTCTTCTTGGAATCTGAAGAGTCTTTGGAACCTGAAGAATCATTAAAGGATTTGGAATATCCCTCCTTCATATTCTGTTTGAATGACCCTTTTCCATCCTGCATGGTGAGTGCATGTGCTTTGGGATCTTTCATGAGGCCCATATGTATGAGTTTTGTCTGCTCTTGTGTAAGAGACTCAATGAGTTGAGCCAACGTAGGCATTTTCCAATTTGTTCCAAAAAGACATTTGCCAAAATGGAAATTGGAGACATATACAGTGTATTCTGGTCCTAGCTTGGCCAAGATTGTTAGAATAAGTTGTTTCTCTTGTGTAGACTTATCAATACCACATTCACCCAAGCTTAATATCAAAGATTTAAATTTAGTAAAAAAATCTTGTATATTATCAAAACTTTTAGGGTCTAAGGTATTCAACTCTACCTCAAGCATATGACCTCTCATCTCATCCTGCTTTCCAAATAGTCCTTCCAAGGTGGTCCAGTTCTTGTTTGGAGTCTTGCATGCAGCAACATGAAACCATAAATTAGTGAATATTAATTCAAGAAGTAGTCCCGTGGCCTCATCCTTACGGTTCGCCCATCTCCTCTTCTCAATCGTTGATGTAGGTTTTGTTTCTGTCGCCATCGTCAAATTATACAATCTTTTTCTTTTGAGTTGGAATGTCACCTTGGGATTCCAATCAAAATAATTGTATGGTGTGAGGATTACCACCAATTTTGACTGTATAATAGTTTTCATATCCATCTCTCCCACTGATTCCAAGAACCCCTAAAAATTTACTCTCAATCTGCATGTGAAAAATTAAGAAATTAAAAATTCATATCAATTTCAGGAGATGATATTGCGACTTACTTTCTGAGAAAACACTGAGGAATCTCGACAAACGATTGAAAACCCACTTCCAAAATGGGTCGATTTCTTTTCATTGCAGACCGTTTCCCCAAAACCTTAATATTTTTGGGAGCAATGAATGTGGAAAGGTACGGCCACAGATTCGTATCAATTTTAGGAGGCTATCTTGCGGCTCACTTTTTGAGAAAACGGTAAAGAATCTCGCCAAACAGTTGAAAACCCACTTCCAAAATGGGCCGATTTACTTCCATTGAGGTTGTTTCCTCAAAAACGTAATATTTTGGGAGGAATAATTGATAAAAGTTACAACCACGGATTTAGCTCGCCGAAACCCCGATTTTCCGTATTCTTTAGCTTGTCTGGGTTGCTCCAAGCAGCATAGCTCTGATACCATGTCAGTGTTTCATGGAAACCTACACAGGAGATCTAGCTAAATCAAGTACAAACAAAGCTTATCAAGAAAGGAAGAGAGATTCAATATGGAAGAATGAGAAAATATATTCACACTACTCCAATGAGTTGATGATTGATACATAGATCATGATCAATATGATACATTGAATGAGTGGAATACACTCATATATAGGGCAAAGCATTCCATAATTAAGAAAATCAATCAAGCAGTTAGCTTTCCTTAGGAATGCATGCATGCATAATAGTGATGGTAAAAATAGAAAGTCTAAAAATAGAACTAGTCAGTTAACTCCCAATGAACTAGTGTTACTCCCACTGAACTAGTGTGTCGAAAATAGAAATTTCTCCAACACCGCAGACCATAAAACAAATAAATACAAGAAATAATCTCGTAGAAGGAAGAGGGTGGGGTTGTAGAATAACAACAATACCCGGTAAGAAGAAAAGAGGAGTTATCAGTCTTCGGTTAAACCTTTCTAGTGGAAGAGGTGGAATAACTGGATGAAGGACTTGATAAAGAAAAAGAAGGATGTGATTAGCATAAAATTACTATGATGGTCTCTCATAATATTCTCTTCACTTTCTTGTTGTTGTCCTTTTATTTTCTTCATTGACGGTTACATGAACTGTCTCAACTGTTTCTTTCCCTTTTTAATAAAAAAATTTAAATAAAATTTTATTTTCACAATTTAATTAATTTCCCATTAAAATAGAACGATTGTAATTTAATTTTCTGAAAGTGAAAACCAACTTTTAAACTACGTAAACCACTTCTGATGTTCTCTTAATCGTCTCATATTTTCAACGATATAAAGTTTTCCCAAATCTGTCACTTGGATCTCAAGATATGATCTTGTGAAGTTGAGTTGTCATGCAGGCCCATTAAAAATACAACTAACTGATATTTTCATATCTGAGAAAAATGTATCAACTTTCAACACTTGAAACCTATAGCAACATCTTCTACATCAAAATAAATTTCCAACGGTATAAATTTTGCTACAAATGGAGGTCGGGAGCTCAAGATATAGCCTTTGCAAGATCGTGACTCAAACACCATCAATCAAGTTTGATTGGTAAATGTGGACCCTTGATTTAATCTCAACCTCCTTTGTTGAATTTTGACTATTCTTCATTATTCTTATCCCACATGTATGAGAATAAAAGAGTCTTAGTGGTATATAGTGTTAAGTGTAACATACACTTGACAAGAAATAAAGAAGAGATGAGACTATGGAGCTTGGAGGATTCGACCCTTAGAAAACTGTTGAATATAATAATAATTTTGCATGCCCAGTCAACCACCAATATGCCCAGTCAGCAATCGTGAGTCACATAACCAAATGTTTCCACATTTCATAACTCGGTAGACCAACAATTTATTAATAAGAATCTGTCATATGTCATCCAATAAAATCATGCCATGTGTCACTTTTTTGTATGCAACACGTGTCTCCATTAATTAGTTTCCATGTGGCACCATCCATTTAACTACCATGTGGATGTATCTCATTGGTTAATAAAGTGCCATATGTCACTTGGAGATGTTGCTCATAAAACTTAGGATAGGAAAACTATTATTAAAATAATATGATGGTTTCACAAGTTTACGTGAATGTAGGGGTAGGTGAGGAAATCACCGTAGACCCGCGTTAATATATAGTAAGGAATGAGTGTGAAAAATTCTAAGTCTAGGTGAAGTGGAGAGGAGAGGTAAATAGTTGTAAAATATTCTAAGTCTTGACAATTGGTCAGACGAACTTGGATACAAGAGAAATGAAAAACTTAGGATCTTGGTACCCGCGATAAGTCCGATGGTCATATTGTAGATCGTAGATCTTTGGGTGTAGAATGGATATCGCGGAACTTGGAATGTGGTAGCTTGAAGCCGTGAACCCACGATAACTCATATATTTTCCTAAGTGTTGGAGAAATTACATAGTAAAGAGTAGTAAAAATAGCTGTGTGCATTATGAAGGTGGCGGAAGTCAAAGTGCATTGTGAGGGTAGCAGAGATAAAACATACTCTTAGGAAATATCACCAACCCACGAACCCGCAGTAAGCCATAGTAAATAAAACTAAGTCTGGAAAGTATATAATGGATCACGTGAAATATGGAAAATGTGAAAAATTTAAATAAATATATGATAAATAAAGGAATTACGTGAAATTTGGGAAAGGAAAAAAGGAAAAGGAAATAAATGGAAAAATGGGATGATGAAAATGGAAAGGAAAATAAAAGGAAAAGGCAAAATAAAGGAAAAGGGAAATGAATGTGAAAGTGGAAAGCAATGAGGAAAAATGGCTAAGTGTGGAAAATGGTAAGGGGAATATGAAAGTAATGAGACAATGGGAAAAATGACTAAGTATAAAATGAAAGAACGAGTAGAGGTGAAGGGAAAGGGGATGCGAGAACATGTCACTTAGAACATTTTTCATATTTATTCTTGTAATACCTTCATTGGACTTCTGGACAAAAGTATGCGTATCTTGGTCATGGAGACTCAAATTTTCATTCCACGAAATGCATGGAGAAGATGATACCGATGGCTATGCAATGAACATAAAATAGTTCAAAAATATTCATCTTCCAATATATTTTTTTTATTATTATTCCAGGAGCGAGAACATATAGGTGACCAAATTTTGGTCAACAACTAGCTCCAACTGCAGGACAGTGACCCCCTGTGGGTTGCTAAGAACACCAGAATCTTAAGACCAACTTCCTTCTCCATTGGGCTATGGAGTCATCTTCAAAATGAACTCTTGTAATTCTTCTTATTTCATGGATTTACCTTCAAGTTTGACTGCCTTATTATGCAAAACTGAACCGAAGAAACAAAATATATACATACATGATCTACCTACCCTAAATTACTTGGAATAAAGGGGAACCTTAGGTATAGGTAGATTTGCAATGGAGCCATTTGAGCATCCAATTGACCTTTGAAATGGGCTCCAACAGTAAGAAAAAGATTAGGGTTGCTACCAATAAATCAGGAGCATGCCCAAAGTGTACCAGAATAGGATCGTGCAATGTGTGCAGAAGACTTGTTTTCGTTGGTAGGCTGACAATAATTTCGAACCAATATTCAATATAATCTACTCTCGATTGCCCCTGAGTGCTATTGTCTTTGATTGGACGAGGAGTCTTCAACATAACAATACATTCATCCTTTTCTTATTTACAACCACTTCTAGAATTCTTGATTCATCAAAAATCTCAAGGTGGTCTTGCTCATCATTCTTCTCAAGATTCACTTCTTGCATCAATTCTTCTTACTACAAGTTCTCTTGTAATGTTTCACCATATATTACAAGATTTAAATATGCTTGTGTATTTGGTGGAGGCTCCTCAATTTCATTCTCAGATTTGTTGCTTGAAATATCTTCATATGGAGTATATAGGAGGCTGAAATTTTCTTCTTGTAATTTTGAATTTTCATATTCGTCTTCAGCAACTTGACTTGACTTAAAAATTTCATTCACTCCTCCACTAATTCTTCTTTATTCTCAAAATTGTTTTCCTCCACTAATTCTTCTTTATTTTGGTTGAATTCTTCTTGCATATTCGGTGGAGACTTTTTAATTTCTTCCTCATATGGAGTATATGAGATGTTGATATCCTTTTCTCGTTCTTTGTAATTCTTGCCTTCACTCTCAACAAAAAGATTTGATTTAGAAAATTTTTGCGGTATTTCATGATATTCTTCTTCTGAATCATTCATTTCATCCTTTTGTGTCCATGTGGGAGAGGGTGGGTGGGCATCAACATTTAAAACATCAGCAAAAACATATGAATGCACCTTTGGGATAATTATTTTTGCAAATGAATCTTCTAACACATCCCAGCTAGTAATGGAGTTAGGAATTAATGAAATATACCATTCAAGATCATCCTCTAGTAGAGTTTGTAGGAATAATCTACATGAAACATTGTCTTTAGTGAGGTTGAAATCATAACATGTACCTTTAAAATTAATCAAGTTACTCTACATCTTCTGAAGCATCCCCAAAGAATGTAGAAAAAATTTCAATAGGAATATTGGGTATTTGAAAGTCTACTTTTGGTAGATTTAAAGGGGTATTATGAAATCATCTCCTTCTTTGAGTATTTCTCCCTTTTGTTGAGTCCTACAAATCCATTGATGGGATTGATGAAGAATATAAAGAAGCATTATGACATGAATGAAACCCTTCATTTTGAATTTTTTCAATAGATTTGTTAGGGAGTTCATTCTCCCGAATCTTTGGTGCTTCTCGTTTCTTTTTGAAATTACAAAAAAGGTGAGCCATGCTTAAAATAAGCAACAATTTTCTTGAATCTTCTTCTCGAAACTTTGAGCCATGGAGATTTTTGGTTCCTCAAACATCTTGAAAATAAATTGTTCCCCAGTATGGTCGCCAAAAATGTTGACGCTTGAAACCATCAGGACCGAAACGACAAACTCACGAGGATGTAAATCCTCCTTCGTTTTTATAGAGGTGGTACTCCTCTTTAATTTGTGGTTTTCTTGGGATTTCTAAATATTCAGAATGTGGGACTTGACAGAAGTTTGTCATAGTATTTCAAAGAACCATAAATATTGCGAGAAAATAAAAGGAAAACGTTTTTGTTTTCTTTTAAAAAAAAGTTCCTAAGAAAGGACCAGGAATCACACACTTCACACGTTTAAAGAAAACAATCAAAATTTCCTCACATCCATCATAGTTTAAGATAAAGATTCTTGATCACATAAAATAAAAAAAGGAAGATTATCTGCATGCATAAGAGAACTTTAACAGAGTGGATACATGGGAAGCTCAAATAAAGATAATGATAGATCAACCTCAAATAATTTATATTTTGAAAACATGCTTACAAAGCACAGTCGAGATTGTTCCCAAAGTATCTCTCTTGAAATTTCTAAAAAATATATAGTCTCTTACACATTCTTTGAAATTTAAAATGTGTTTTTTTGAAAGACTGGGATTGGGGCTCCCACGGACCATAAAGCAAATAAATACAAGAAGAAATCTCTTAGAAGGAAGACGGTGGGGCAGTAGAAGAACAACAAGACCCAGTAAGAAGAAAATAGGAGTTATCAGTCTTCGGTTAAACCTTTGTAGTGAAAGAGGTGGAATAACTAGATGAAGGACTTGATAAAGAAAAAGAAGGATGTGATCAGCAAAAACTTACTATGATGGTATCTTGTAATATCCTATTCACTTGCTTGCTTCTGTCCTTTTATTGTCTTCATTGACAGTTACAAAAACCGTCTCAATTGTTTCTTTCCCTTTTTAATAAAAGTTTTTAAACAAACTTTTATTTTCACAATTTAATTAATTTCCCATTAAAATAGGATGATTGTAATTAAATTTTATGAAATTGAAAACCAACTTTTAAACCTTGTAAACCACTTATGATATTTTCTTCATCGTCTCATGTTTCCAATGATATAATTTTTTCCCAAATCCATCACCTGGATCTCAAGATATGAGCTTGTGAAGTTGAGTTGTCACACATGCCCATTAAAAATTCAACTGAGTGATATTTAAATTTATGAGAAAAATGTATCAACTTTCAGCATTTGAAACCTATATCACCATCTTCTACTTCGAAATACCTTTCTAACGGTATACATTTTGTTGCAAATGGAGGTCGTGAGCTCAAGATATAGCCTTTCCAAGATCGTGACTCAACCACCGTCAATCAAGTTTTATTGGTAAATGTGGACCCTTGATTTAATTTCGACCTCCTTTGTTGAATTTCGACTTTTATTCATTATTATTATCCCACATGTACGAGAATAAAAGAGTCTTAGTGGCATATAGTGTTAAGTGTAACATACACTTGACAAGAAATTAAGAAGAGAGGAGACTATGGAGCTTGGAGGATTCAACCCTTGGAAAATTGTTGAATATAATAATAATTTTTCATGCCCAGTCAACCACTAATATGCCCAGTGAAAAATGATGAGTCATCCAACCAAATTTTTCCACATGTCATCACTTGGTAGGCCAACAATATGCCAATAAGAATCTGCCATATGTCATCCAATAAAATCACACCATGTGTCACTTTTTTGTATGCATCCACGTGTCTCCATTAATTAGTTTCCATGTGTCACCATCTATTTAACTTCCATGTGGATGTATCTCATTGTTTAGTAAAGTGCCATGTGTCACTTGGAGATGTTGCTCATAGAACTTAGGATAGGAAAAATATTATTAAAATAATATGGAGGTTTCGCAGGTTTACGTGAATGTAGAGGTAGGTGAGGAAATCACCGCAGGCCCGCAGTAATACATAGTAAGGAATGAGTGTGAAAAATTCGAAGTGTAGATGAAGTGGAGAGGAGAGGTAAATAGTTGTAAAATATTCTAAGTCTTGAGAATCGGTCAGACGGACTTGGATACAAGAGAAATGAAAAATGTAGGAGCTTGGTACCCGCGATAAGTTCGATGGTCATAATGTAGATCGCGGATCTTTAGGTGAAAAATGGATATCATGGAACTTGGAATGTGGTAGCTTGAACCCATGAACCTACGGTAACTCATATATTTGGCTAAGTGTTGGAGAAGTTACATAGTAAAGAGTAGTAAAAAGAGTTGTGTGCATTATGAAGGTGGTGGAAGTCAAAGTGCATTGTGAGGGTAGCAGAGATAAAACATACTCTTGGGAAATATCACCAACCCACTAACCCGCCATAATCCATAGTAAATAAGACTAAGTTCGGAAAGTATATAATGGATCACGTGAAATATGGAAAATATGAAAAATTAAAAGAAATATATGGGAAATAAAGGAATTACATGAAATTTGGGAAAGGAAAAAAGGAAAAGTAAGTAAATGGAAAAATGGAATAATGAAAATGGAAAGGAAAATAAAAAGAAAAGGGAAAATAAAGGAAAAGGGAAATGAATGTGAAAGTGGAAAGGAATGAGGAAAAATGGCTAAGTGTGGAAAATGGTAAGGGGAATATGAAAGTAATGAAACAATGGGAAAAATGACTAAGTATAAAATGAAAGAATAAGTAGAGGTGAAAGGAAAGGGGATGAGAGAACTTGTCACTTAGAACATTTTTCATATTTATTCTTGTAATACCTCCATTGGACTTTTGGACAGAAGTATGTGTATCTTGGTCATGGAGACTCAGATTTTGATTCCGCAAAATGCATGGCGAAGCTGATACTGATGGCCATGCAATGAACATATAATAATTCGAAAATATTCATCTTCCAATATCATTTTTTTATTATTACTCTAGGAGTAGGAACATATAGGTGACCAAATTTTGGTCAACACTTATTTAGTTGTCTGAAGTCAATGAAAAGCCTCAATATCCCATCCTTCTTTTTCACAAATAATACTGGGACACCCCAAGGTGACACACTTGGGCGTATATACCCCTTCTTTAAAATATTTCAAGCTACATTTTCAATGCCTTCAACTCTGGTGTACTCATCTTATAAGGAGTCTTGGACACTAGTGTAGCTCCAGGCATTAGATTGATATAGAAATCAATATCTCTCTTGGGTGGCAACCCCAATATCTCTTTAAATACATCCTCAAACATTTTTAAGACAACATAATATTCAATGCTTGGCACTTTATCCTTAGATGCCTCTTCCATATGCACTGCAAATATTTGGAATCCTTTCATGAATCTTTTCTTCAACTGCAAAGATGAAACTTCTCTAAGGGTTACTGCTCTTAGAATACCTTGAATTGTCCTCAAGTTTCCTTCTTTATCCAAGCAATTAAATACTTTGTTATAGCAATCTAGAACAACATGATGCCTGTCCAACCAATCCATACCAATTAGGCAGTCATATGATCCCAAATGTATGGTGTTCAAATCGGCCTTTGTACACAGTCCATTCATGTCCATTGGACAATCCTTGACTATCTCATTAATTTTCCTTTTAGCTCCTATAGCAAGCTGCACCAACCAAGGTTTTCCAAACTTGCTTCTTGGAAAATGAAATATTTCCACCATCTTAGGATCTAGATAACTATGACTAGCTTCTGAATCAATTAAAATAGCAACGGGTTGGTCATTAATCTTACCTTCCACTTCAATAATGTGTGACTGAAACTAAGCTTGTTTGTTATCCAAGGCTGCACAGATCCTTTGTACATTTATGCCCATGTCTTCAACTGTATCAACTTCCTGTTCATTGTGAATAGTCCTCACTTTTTCATCTCTATGAGAGCAATCTTTGTACATGCAATCTCCCTCACAACCCCAACACTTCATAGGTTGCTTCCTTGGTCTTTGCCCCATTGCGTTTTTCATTATGGGCTCCTTAGAAGCTAATTGTCCCTAATAATTATTTCTTAAGAATGGTGGCTTGGTCCCCTTCTTCCTTCACTTTATCTTTCCTTTCTTCTTATATTCCCAATCCTTTTGGTAAGTTGGCCTTCCTCTATGTTGATAATGAAGACATTTATCTCTCCTTATAGTTTCCTCCAATATCTTGGAATCATTATATTGTATCTTATCACTTAAAATTGATGGCATCCCACTCAGGTACCTCTGAATCTTAACCTACTCATCCTTGATGAAAGAAACATATTTCAGCAGCTCTAAGAATTTTCCTTCATACTCATATATGGTCATACTCTCAAGCTTGAGTTCAAAGAACTCCTTCATTTTCTTATCATATTAACTTTTGGTTAAGTATTTCTTTTGAAAATTCCTTTTCAATTCCCTCCAAGTAACCTTCTTCTCATCAATGTGTTGCACTTGCAAAAACTGGTCCCACCACATTGATGTTTTTCCTTTGAGTTGGTAGATGACAATTTGTCCTTCTTCCCGTGAAGAGTAATTATGCAACTGAAAGTACTTCCTCATGCCCAACAACCAAGTTTCTACATCTTCATATTTCTTATGCTCACGGTTGAAAGTAGGAGGATTAATATTATTCATCTCTTCTTGTAGCTCATCTACTCTAGACATCTTCTTATGTTTCTTGACATGTGATATACTCAGATTTTTGTATGCCCTTATAGTTGACTACCTTGGTGAGTGATGATGATGTGTACTCACACTTCTAGATTCTTTCCTTCTGGCAAAGAGGTCTATGACTCATGGACTTGCTTGACTCTGTCTCATTATCCATTTTCTTCTCTATTCTATCTAAGCTCTGCAACATCTTGATATTGGAGCCATTTTGTTGTTCTTTATCCTTCATAAGTCTCTCATTAACAACCTTATATCTTTTCACATCTCTTTGCAGAATTTTTATAGTCTCTACCAAATTCATGCTCTCCTCTCTGTCTTCCCCATGCCCATTGGATTTTGTTACTGCAACACCCACACCCATACCAAATTTTCTTCTTCCATATTCATATTTAAAAGATCCTTGGGCATAATCCATGTCTTGGTTTATAATATGCATGCAACAGGATTTGTAAGGCTACAAGAATTTAACAAGTCCATCATTTTATGCAACATTATATCCTTCATAATTTCACTAGAAATAATTTATTTATGATTTCTTGTGAATTCTTAATATTTGTTTTTTATACATTCTTCAATGAATACATGGACTTCACTCTCCATGAATTCTCATGACTAATTTTTGTGTCCCCTTCAAAATATTTGAGCAGGAAGACTGTTAATGTCATGACATGGAAGATAAATTCGTTAGCTCGAGCATCATAGCTTCGATGCTCATCCATCGTCTGATTATCTTCGAATTAGATCTTGATTGTTGGTCCATTATCTTGGTTATCAGAATGCTCAACATGACCTTGATACTCAACTACCATCTGATTTGAAATCTGGTTCAATCTCAACCATCAATACATTTCACCCCTACTTAGAATTTTTTCTTAAGTTTGTCGCGGGTTCACAACCCATTCTCTATTCTTGTTAATTTTTTTGTGGTCCTCATGTTCAACCTGTTCTACATACTTAGTCTATTTCCTGAGACTCCACTGCACTCTACAAGATGTTACACCTCTTCTCTGCCATCCTCTTTACACCTGCGAAGTCTTGATACTTGGTTACATTTCAAGACTTCATCGTGGGTCCTCAACCTCTTTCCATTCTTTCATACCCATTGGTCTGTCCTTCCAATTGATCCACTATACTTAGTCAAATATTTAAACTTCATCACGCCCACGGTACTTCAAGACTTGGCCAAAATCTTGGGACTACACTGCACTCTATGGTTCTTCATGATTTAACCAAATCTTGGGACTTCACCGCGCTCTACGGTATACTTTACACCCATGAAGTCTTGACACTTATTCATATTTAAAGACTTTTTCAAGGGTACGTGGGTTTGTGGTATTACTCCACACATCCACTCTTCTCTGTGCTCCACAATATCTTGAGACTTAGGACAAATTTCCTAAGATTTCACTACGGTCTTGCAAAACAAACAGGAACCCCACCACTCTGGCTCCACATCATCTACCAACTTCCATTCCATCCAACATGTACCTACCACCATGGTAGTACACATCATTCTTATACCACATCAGCCGACACATGGCCTCCATGTCATGTTGGCTTCTTTGTATGGAAAAATACCCAATTGTTTTTTATTTTTCCAACTTCGAAATTCACCCAAATTCAAAATTTATTTCTCGGATTGTCATTAAAATTTGGATATTTTAATTCTTGGTCCAATTCCTTTCATTATTCGTGAATTTCCCCACAATTCTTTCCTGATTTCATAGGAATGGTTTTTTCAAACATATCAGAGAAATGTCTCTGAGATTTAATTTTTTACAACTTATATCTCCAACTTTCTGCTAGCTAGCCCATGTAGGCTTTGTATTGAACCTTGGGCTCTGATACTTTATTGTAAAGATCCTCGTTACCAACATACTCAAGGATCCAAACTCTGATACTACGATGTCATGTCCCTCGCCATGCAGGGTGGCCATGGGACACCATTTCTATTCCTTTCATCCTATTAACTTATAATGCCTTGCATATGAGCACACATGCAGTTCTATAACATATATAAACCATGCATAAATATATAAACAATTACAACAACATATTGAATATATTACACATATAAGTGGACAACATGTATTACACATAAGAGACACTTATATTTTATGGAAAACACCAACTCTGTGCAAACCTCAGACGTTCCTTCCACCCATAAACTATGTCGCTTATAAACTCTGTGCAAACCTCAGACGTTCCTTCCACCCATAAACTATGTCGCTTATAAACTCTTAGCAATAGGTCACCCCCTAGTTGAAGCTATAAATCCATCAGGGAAGGATTCATAGGCCATACTAAGCTCTATACTCAACAATTAATCCCAGGTCAACGTGCCAACTGCTACAACTAGCTTATAGACTTTTGTTTCCCACATGCTCGTCCCACCACAGGAAGTATGCCCCTTCTCTGCTTAGTAGTCCTTTGACTGCCCCACTTCCTTTCCAGAGCTTCAACGACAAGCCAGAAAGAAATTCTTAGATCCCTACAACTATTTCCCAACACACCAGCAAACAATCTTTGAAAGTTCTCTCACGAGAGAGAGACTTCCATGGGCCTGGCAACCCGCTTCTTCAAAGTACATAGGTCTGACAACTCGCCTCTCCTGTGTACAAAATATAGATACTCTTGTTATTAGTCTCTCCCCAAACATTTCCCCGTTCAGGTGCAAGAATAGAGTGACAACCTACAGATGGTAAGAATCTAAGGCTCCCATCCTTTCCCCAACCATGGTGAGAGATATCCAACTGGATACTTGTCTTCATGAATTTTCATGAGGTCCACTTGTATATGTTTCCCCTCTCTTGGAATCTTAGATTAAGCTATCTCAAGATTTGGGCCTTAGAGAATATTAAAATAATGTCTCCCTAACTTAAGACCCCCTTCCCTCAAGTGGAGTTCTTAGTCCCCCCATACTCTTTCATCTAATTGGTCTCCAACAATGATGTGTTTTATTAATAATATGCATGATAAACATTACAAGATCTTGAAATCATATATGCACACTCTGGACACCAAACATATATACAATGACACTTAGGCCCAAAATATCTTGGCTCACCAGCCTACATGTACAATTACATCTTGGGGTTTGTTGATATTATGGTAGCTGCGGGAGGTATTTACCTCCACATATAACCCTTATGAGAATAGAATATTCTGGGAAGCAAGTAAACTTTTGGATATAACCCTAGAAGAGATGTCGACTAAAGGAAATAATTAATACTAAGTAATTAGCACCCAGAATGAGAAGTCAGCCCAGGCAGTCTAGTAGAAGCAGTATAAATACAGGAGGCCAGTCTTCATTTTATCCATACTTCTCAGAATTATAGAAGTACACTTGTGCACACTGCAGAAGGCCAATTTGTGCGCAAGTCTTGGGAAGAGTTGTTGTCACCAGTCCTGCAATCTATATTCTCAGTTTTTCTGGGTTGGACTCTCTTATCAGTCTTGGTTATTCTTGCTTGGTGTGCTATCCCTGGAGAGGGGTGTGCCATCTTGTTTGGATACTAAGCCTGGGGTTTGCTTCCAGAATAAATCTCTATCAAGGTTAAGGTGCTCGAGGGTGGCTTCGTCTTATGGTTGGGTGACAATATTGCTATATTTTCTATGGTTAAACGAGCACATCCATTACATTCTAACAGGTTATGGGCCCACACTATCTTCAGAAAGTTTAACCGTTGGAAGATAGATTGGGAGGATTTGCTCAGGTGTAGTTGCAATTGCAGCTAGTTTTTACTGAAACAACGAAACTCTAACCCTCTCGTTGAGGCACCTTAAGTGAAGAGATTGGCCTAATCTCTAGATAGCCTAGTTCACCCTAGCCTAACGCATCTCCTAGTACTCTCAGCAAGCTAAGACGTCAAGTTTGAGTTTTTGGTCAAATCAAGGGTTGACCAAGTCAAAGCAGTTATGACTTACTCTATGAAGTCAGAAAACAAGTTAGAAGGGGCTTCTAACTTCAGAGTGTGGAAGACAAGGATTGACCTCATCCTTTCCAAGAATAAAGAGTTGGACATCATGAAACGAAAGATCGTGGAACCATAGTTTGAAGAAGGAAAGGAAAAGGAACCTCAGAATGTTGCAGTTGTGGAGAAGTTCAAAGGAAATGACATCAATGCCATGAGTATCATAGTGGACTCTATAAAATACCACTTGATACCCTACATCTCCCATCTTGACTCATCTGAGAAGATGTATGATGTCCTAACAAACCTCTTCTCAGTCAGAAACATTGGACAAGTAATGAGTCTGAAGAATGAGCTCCGTGACATGAAGATGAATGATGATGACAACATAACATCATACTTTGTGAGAATCTCTCAGTTAAGAGATCAACTACAATATATTGAATAGATCATTTCAGAGAAGGAACTGGTAAATATAGTAATCAATGGTCTTCCCAAGACATGGGATGCATTTGTCGCAAGCATGAACACAAGGAATGAACTACATTTGAATAACTTTGGAATTGCTACGCACAAGAAGAATCAAGGATTAGCACAAAAGAGAAACCCCAAAAGGAATACGATGATCAAGCCTTCACAACAAGGTGTGATGAAGAACAGTGTATGAAAGACTCGTGAATAGAAGCATTACAAGATTCATAACTAGAGGTTCTCCCATATGGAGGGAGAAGAATATGATGATTGCTTGTTCCAGTAAACTAAACATACCTCTACATGAACCATTATATCTTCTGCAATATCCATGGGTTGGAGTTTACATCAGATGAATGTAAGGAATGTTCTCCTCAACAAAGTAATTGAATAAGAAGTGTATGTAGAGTAACCTCAAGGTTTTGAGCTTTACCAGAAAGACACTCTTGTATGAAGATGGAAGAATATCTTGTATGGATTCAAACAACTTGGTGCAGAGCCTCCAATGCACAACAAAAGCATGGTGAAAAATTTCTATAACGGAGATATTGTATTAGAAAGGTTACTCAGAACTCTAGAATGATGGATTTCCAATCCATGATACGATCTCATGATGACAGAAGAAGTGTCACTTGAATATGTTCTAGTTTGAGCTTTGCCACGATGTTATGAGTTGTAGGAAACAAACGAACTGAATCCAACTATGATATACTATAATAATCAGAGCTACATGAAGCCTTCAGAGAAAACAAGTGTTCTAGAAAGACCGAAGTACATTGAAATCGAGCATTACATTCTCTATGATAAAGTCCATAAAAGAGAAGTGGTTCTCCAATATATCTGCACATATGAGCAGATAAGAAGATATTTTGGTAAAGCCTATGTCCAAGATGAAAGAGTTTGCGTACTCAAGGAACAAGATGAAGCTCATGGAGTCGACTTCCTTATTGAAAAAGGAAGAGATGACTCCTAGGTTGGGAGGGAGAACTGATGTGTTATTGAGTTATGGACAGTCATTTTTTAGTTCGAAAAATGGTCCAAGATGAGCATTTCCTTTCCAGTTCAGAAAGTGGTTTGAGATTTCTAACGGAAATGCATTTTCTAGTTTGGAAAATGTTCCAGATAGAATGGTCATTTTCATAATGAAAATGGTTCGATGGATAGATGATGTACCATATACATCGATTCCCCTTGTGTCCAGTGTGGGGGGATGGTCTAGGATAGTCTCTCTTCTTGGAAGTCACTCTCAGTAGTGGTCAAGAAGACTGCTCCTCCTCGCCAGATTGTCATTATTTTAAAGCTCACATTTGTGAGTAGTTTCGAAGAATGGTCCATTTTGGAGGTTGGTGCAGGACAATCATTTCCTTAGGAAATGGTTCAGACAGTCATTCCCTAGGGAAGATTTATTCTCTCCAAGTTTCACTTTGTTTAGTGTTGGAGGAATGGCCCAGATAGGTGAATGGTCCATGTTCAGAAATCAAGGACGGGCATTCCCTATGGCAGACTCATTCTCTCCAGGTTTCACTTTGTTTAGTGTCGAAGGAATGGCCCAGTTAGGTGAATGGTCCAGGCTAAAAAATCGGGACAATTATTCTTCTATGCTTAAGAAGAATAGTCCAGTAGCTCATGACTAATGTTTTACCTTCTGAGGGCATATTCTCTTCTAGATCTCACAGATGTGAGTGGAAGAATGGCCCAGATGATTTAGTTTATATCATAACATTGTTTTTCTGTGCAGGTTCATATCAAATGATATGATTGCTATGGAGACTGCATGTCTCTCGACAGTAGATGTATGCTACTGTGGTGGATGTGTTCCATTGGTTGTGACTATGTGTCATTGATTAAGTAGTTGTGTGCTACTTGGTGTGGCAGTGTACAACTAGATTGTAGTTGTGTACTACTATGGATAGACAAAGTTGTGTTTTATTGAATGACATTGTTTTGATTTCCTTGTAAACTATCATTAGTGTTGAATATGATTAACAACTAGATGAATGATCAGTGTACTGATGGACAAAGATTCTCCAGAGGAAAAAAGGTCTAGGACATTTATTCTTCTAGGACATATGCCCAGATTAGAAGAATGATTTTTGTAACACTCCTTGGAGTGAGTGACTTATTCAGCATCATGTCTGATTACTCATATGGAGTATGGTTTCGAGAGATAATGCAGTTGATGTTGACAGATGACACTGATAGTGATGATGGTGCTCATGATCTAATCATGAGATAGTTTGTACGCCTATGATGATGCTACCAATTCAATGGTATGTTTGTGCTCAAGACCATTTCCTTCAATACTACCCTAGCTAGGAAGGAGTGTTGATATTATGGTAGCTGCGGGAGGTATTTACCTCCACATGTAACCCTGACGAGAATAGAATATTTCGAGAAGCAAGTAAAGTTTTGGATATAACCCTAGAAGAGATGGCATCTAAAGGAAATAATTAATACTAAGTAATTAGCACCCAGAATGAGAAGTTGGCAATGGCAGTATGGAAGAAGCAATATAAATACAGGAGGCCAGTCTTCATTTTAGCCAGACTTCTCAGAATTACAGAATTACACTTGTGCGCACTACAAAAGGCCAGTTTGTGCACAAATCTTGGGAGGAGTTGATGTCGCCAGTCTTGCAATTATATTCTCGGTTTTTTTGGGTTGTACTCTCTGATCAGTCTTGTTTATTCTTGCTTGGTGCGCTATCCCTGGAGAGGGGTGAGCCATTTTGTTTGGATACTAATCTTAGGGTTTTCTTCCAGAATAAATATCTGTCAAGGTTAAGGTGCTCGGGGGTGGCTTCGGCCTATGGTTGGGTGACAATATTGCTATATTGTCCATGGTTAAATGAGCACATCCATTACTTTCTAACAGGGTTCAACCTAGGGGTATTACAGAACCCTCCATAGCAAAGAACCTTCCCAAAAACAAAGAGAATAACAACAAAATCGAGGCATAAAGGCCTTCCTCCATGGCTGGAATGAGTTCATCAAAGGCTGGACTGAAATCACTAAGCTCTCTCACACTTATTAATCCACACAAAAATTTCACAATGACATCGTTCTTATTTATACAAGTCTAGGGGTTAAGTTAAGAAGCCCCTCCACAAAGTCAACAAAAAATTAGGCACACATGTGGGTGTGAATCCCCATCACAAACCCACAAATCCCATCAACAAGCCCCCAATCCCCTAGCTCAAAATACAAGGTTAATCTGGTGCCCATGACAATTCCCACGTGCTTGACACCTAGGCTACATGAAAATACCTGCTCGAAGCTACCAAACATCAACACTCCCTCTTTGCAAGGAGATATTCTCACTCACTCCACTATCTCCTAGAAGTAACTCCGTCTCCCGTACTGGATCCACTACCAAAAATTCTCTCCAATCCACCTGATTGACTACTCCCTCTATCATTGAAGAAAAACTGGTTGTATGGCATGGTCCCTTCTTGGAAGACACCCTACTCCTAGAAGCCTCCTTCTTCCAAGCATCATGCCTAGCCATATCAACCCATGACACCATCCTGACAGTCTTGGAAGATTCCTCTCTCCCATCTAGACCTGAAGGTAGACTCCCTTTGAACGATTGACTCTCCCTCTAAGCTTGT
>ML801640.1:232066-245415 GCA_009831015.1 Picea engelmannii
AGCCTCCTTCTTCCAAGCATCATGCCTAGCCATATCAACCCATGACACCATCCTGACAGTCTTGGAAGATTCCTCTCTCCCATCTAGACCTGAAGGTAGACTCCCTTTGAACGATTGACTCTCCCTCTAAGCTTGTTGACTCCCTTTGAATCCACTAACTCCCTCTGAGGTCAGGCTCCCTCTGAGTCTACACAACCTTCGAAGATACCTACTTCTTGTCTAATGTCACTCTACTACTACAAGTCATGGATTTCATTGGCTATCCCTTCTTCCTATACATGTTTCTCTTTCTAACCCTAAGACCATTGTCATGTCTGAGCTAGATCCTCTAGGCATGAACAACACATGTCCATCCCGGAACAAAGCTGCATGGCCCTTCTCCTAAATCATTGAGGCTGAGAACACACTCCTAGCACCCATAAAACATTTTCCATTCACAACACATCCCCTGACTCCATCTGGAATACCACTGTTCCATATCCCTGTACTATATACTTGGTCCTCATACCAAGCTCCATGTACATACTTGAGTTAGACTTTGTGAAGCTCATGAAAAAATATTGTTCCCTTTTCATGTGTCGGTGGCTCCCACTGTATAAGAGCCATGCAATCCTCCAAGGAAATCATCTTGCTTACCCAAGTCACAACCATCCAATGAACTTCTGCCCAATTCCATCATCCAAGTCACAAAAAATTCCGTGTATACACACATTGCAATTGAACCTATGTCCTCTCTATGAAACAGTCCCAAGTTGTGAATGGAAACTCATTCTAGTCCACTCTAGAACACCTCAACTCATATCCTCAAGTGTCCTCATCCTCCTTGGTCAAATACCTCATACATTGTCGCACCTAGACACACTATCAAGTGTGCAAGCCTATAGCCCAATGAAGACTCTATCTCATCACTTGAATATGTTCCAGTTTGAGCTTTTCCACGATGTTATGAGCTACAGGAAACTAACGAAATGAATCCAACTATGATATACTATAATGATCAGAGCTACATTAAGCCTTCAGAGAAAACTAGTGTTCTAGAAAGACCGAAGTACATTGAAATCGAGCATTACATTCTCTGTGATAAAGTCTAGAAAAGTGAAGTGGTTCTCCAATATATCTCCACATATGAGCAGATAAGAAGATATTTTTTTAAATCCTATGTCCAAGATGAAAGAGTTTGTGTGCTCAAGAAACAAGATGAAGCTCGTGGAGACGACTTCCTTATCGAAAAAGGAAGAGATGACTCCCAGGTTGGGAGGGAGCACTGATGTGTTATTAAGTTAAAGACATTCATTTTTGAGTTCGAAAAATGGTCCAAGATGAGAAGTTCCTTTCCAGTTCGAAAAGTGGTTCGAGATTTCTAACGGAAATGCATTTTCCAGTTCAGAAAATGGTCCAGATCATATGGTCATTTTCGTAATGAAAATGGTTCGATGGATTGATGATGTCCCATAGACATTGATTCCCCTTGTGGCCAGTGTGGGGGAATGGTCTAAGACAGTCTCTCTTCTTGGAAGTGACTCTCAGTAGTGGTCAAGAAGACTGGTCTGCCTCGCCAGATAGTCATTCTTTCGAAGCTCACATTTGTGAGTAGTTTCGAAGAATGGTTTGTTTTGGAGGTTGGTGCAGGACATTCATTTCCTTAGGAAATGGTCCAGACAATCATTCCCTAGGGCAGATTCATTCTCTCCAAGTTGCACTTTGTTTAGTTCCGGAGGAATGGCCCAGATAGGTGAATGGTCCATGTTCAGCAATCAGGGACGGGCATTCCCTATGGTAGAATCATTCTCTCCAGGTTGCACTTTGTTTAGTGTTGGAGGAATGGCCCAGTTAGGTGAATGGTCCAGGCTAAAAAATAAGGACAGTTATTCTTCTATGCTTAAGAAGAATAGTCCAATAGCTCATGGCCAATGTTTTACCTTCTCAGGGCAGATGCTCTTGCAGATCTCATAGATGTGAGTGGAAGAATGGCCTAGATGATTCAGATTATATCATAACATTGTTTTTCTATGCAGGTTCATATCAGATGATATGATTTCTATGGAGACTGCATGTCTCTCGACAATAGATGTATGCTACTATGGTGGATGTGTTCCATTGGTTGTGACTATGTGTCATTGATTAAGTAGTTGTGTGCTACTTGGTGTGGCAGTGTACCAATGGATTGTAGTTGTGTACTACTATGGATAGACATAGTTGTTTTCTATTGAATGACATTGTTCTGATTGCCTTGTAAACTATCATTGGTGTTGAATATGATTAACATCTAGATGAATGATCAATGTACTGATGGAAAAAGATTCTCCAGATGAAAAATGGTCCAGGACATTTATTCTTCTAGGACATATGCTCGGATTAGAAGAATGATTTTTGTATCACTCCTTGGAGTGAATGACTTATTCAACATCATGTATGATTACTCAGATGGTGTATGGTTTCGAGAGATGATGTAGTTGATGTTGACCGATGACACTAATAGTGATGATGGTGCTCATGATCTAATCATGAGATAGTTTGTACGACTATGATGATGCTACCAATTCAATGGTATGTTTTTGCTCAAGACGATTTCCTTCAATACCTCCCTAGCTAGGAGGGAGTGTTGATATTATGGTATCTGTGGGAGGTATTTACCTCCACATGTAACCTTGACGAGAATAGAATATTTCGAGAAGCAAGTAAAGTTTTGGATATAACCCTGGAAGAGATGTCGGCTAAAGGAAATAATTAATACTAAGTAATTAGCACCCAGAATGAGAAGTCAGCCCAGGCAGTATGATAGAAGAAATATAAATATAGTAGGCCAATCTTCATTTTAGCCAGACTTCTCAGAATTACATAAGTACACTTGTGCGCACTACAGAAGGCCAGTTTATGGTCAAGTCTTGGGAGGAGTTGCTATCGCCAGTCCTGCAATCTATATTCTCAATTTTTTTGGGTTGTACTCTCTGACCAGTGTTGGTTATTCTTTCTTGGTGCGCTATCCATGGAGAGGGGTGAGCCATCTTTTTTTTCTACTAATTGTAGGGTTTGCTTCCAGAATAAATATCTATCAAGGTTAAGGTGCTCGGGGTGGCTTCAACCTATGTTTGGGTGATAATATTGCTTTATTTTCCATGGTTAAATGAGCACATCCATTAATTTCTAACAAGGTTCAACCTAGGGGTATTACATAACCCTCCATAGCAAAGAACCTTCCCCCCAAAAAAGAGAACAACAACAAAATCGAGGCCTAAAGGCCTTCCTCCATGGATGGAATGAGTTCATCAAAGGCTGGACTGAAATCACCAAGCTCTCTCACACTTATTAATCCACACAAAAATTTCATAATGACATCGTTCTTATTTATACAAGTCTAGGGGTTAAGTTAAGAATCCCCTCCACAAAGTCAACAAAACATTAGGCACACATGTGGGTGTGAATCCCCATCACAAACCCACAAATCCCATCAACAAGCACCCAATCCCCTAGCTCAAAATACAAGGGATTTTCATCAAAATAAAAGGTTAATCTGGTGCCCATGAAAATTCCCATGTGCTTGACACCTAGGCTACATGAAAATGCCTGCTCGAAGCTACCAAACATCAACACTCCCTCTTAGCAAGGATATATTCTCACTCACTCCACTATCTCCTAGAAGTAACTATGTCTCCCGTACTGGATCCACTACCACAACTTCTCTCCAATCCACCTGATTGACTACTCCCTCTATCACTGAAGAAAAACTTGTTGTATGGCATGGTCCATTCTTGGAAGACACCCTGCTCCTAGAAGCCTCCTTCTTCCAAGCATCTTGTCTGGCCATATCAACCCATGACACCATCCTAACAATCTTGGAAGATGCCTCTCTCCCATCTGAACCTGAAGGTAAACTCCCTTTGAACGATTGACTCTCCCTCTAAGTTTGTTGACTCCCTCTGAATCCACTAACTCCCTCTGAGGTCGGACTCCCTCTGAGTCTACACAACCTTCGAAGATAACTACTTCCCGTCTAATGTCACTCTACTACTACAAGTCATGGCTTGCATTTTCTATCCCTTCTTGCTATACATGTTTCTCTTTTTAACCCCAAGACCATTTTCATGTATGAGCTAGATCCTCTGGGCATGAACAACACATGTCCATCTTGGAAAAAAGTTGCATGGCCCTTCTCCTAAATCGTTGAGGCTAAGAACACACTCCTAGCACCCATAAAACATTTTCCATTCACAACACATCCCCTGACTCCATCTGAAATACCATTGTTCCATATCCCTGTACTACATACTTGGTCCTCATACCAAGCTCCATGTACATACTTGAGTTAGACTTTGTGAAGCTCATGAAAAAATATTGTTCCCTTGTCATGTGTCAGTGGCTCCCACTGTATAAGATCCATGCAATCCTCCAAGGAAAGAATATTTCTTACCCAAGTCACAACCATCCAATGAAATTCTGCCCAATTCCACCATCCAAGTCACAAAAAGTTTCGTGTATACACACATTGCAACTGAACCTGTGTCCTCTCTATGAAACAGTGCCAAGCTGTGAATGGACACTCATTCTAGTCCACTCTATAACACCTCAACTCATATCCTCAAGTGTCCTCATCCTCCTTGGTCAAATACCTCATACATTGTCACACCTAGACACACTATCAAGTGTGCAAGCCTATATCCCAATGAAGACTCTATCTCATCACTTGAATATGTTCCAGTTTGAGCTTTGCCATGATGTTATGAGCTGCAGGAAACAAACGAACTGAATCCAACTATGATTTACTATAATGATCATAGCTACATGAATCCTTCAGAGAAAACCAGTGTTCTAGAAAGACCGAAGTACATTGAAATCGAGCATTACATTCTCTATGATAAAGTCCAGAAAAGAGAAGTGGTTCTCCAATATATCTCCACATATGAGTAGATAAGCAGATATTTTGGTAAAACCTATGTCCAAGATGAAAGAGTTTGCGTACTCAAGAAACAAGATGAAGCTCGTGGAGACAACTTCCTTATCGAAAAAGGAAGAGATGGCTCTCAGGTTGGGAGGGAGCACTGATGTGTTATTGAGTTAAGGACAACCATTTTTTAGTTCGAAAAATAGTCCAAGATGAGCAGTTCCTTTCCAGTTCGGAAAGTGGTTTGAGATTTCTAACGGACATGCATTTTCCAGTTCGGAAAATGGTCCAAATCGAATGGTCATTTTCATAATGAAAATGGTTCGATGGATTGATGATGTACCATAGACATCGATTCCCCTTATGGCTAGTGTGGGGGAATGGTCTAGGATAATCTCTCTTCTTGGAAGTGACTCTCAGTAGTGGTCAAGGAGACTGGTCTGCCTCACCAGATAGTCATTCTTTCAAAGCTCACATTTGTGAGTAGTTTCGAAGAATGGTCTGTTTTGTAGGTTGGTGCAGGACAATCATTTCCTTAGGAAATGGTTCATACAGTCATTCCCTAGGGCAGATTCATTCTCTCCAAGTTGCACTTTGTTTAGTGCCGGAGGAATGGCATAGATAGGTGAATATTCCATGTTCAGCAATCAAGGACGGGCATTCCCTATGGAAGACTCATTCTCTCCAGGTTGCACTTTGTTTAGTGTCGGAGGAATGGCCTAGTTAGGTGAATGGTCCAAGCTAAAAAATCAAGACAGTTATTCATCTATGCTTAATAAGAATAGTCCAGTAGCTCATGATAAATGTTTTACCTTCTGAGGGCAGATGCTCTTCCATATCTCACATATCTGAGTGGAAGAATGGCCCAGATGATTCAATTTATATCATAACATTGTTTTTCTATGCAGGTTCATATTAGATGATATGATTTTTATGGAGACTGCATGTCTCTGGACAGTAGATGAATGCTACTGTGGTGGATGTGTTCCATTTCTTGTGACTGTGTGTCACTAATTAAGTACTTGTGTGCTACTTGGTGTGGCAGTGTAGCACTAGATTGTAGTTGTGTACTACTATGGATAGACATAGTTGTGTTCTATTGAATGACATTGTTCTGATTGCCTTGTAAACTATCATTAGTGTTGAATATGATTAACATCTAGATGAATGATCAGTGTACTGATGGAAAAAGATTCTCCAGACGAAAAATGGTCCAGGACATTTATTCTTCTAGGACATATGCCCAGATTAGAAGAATGATTTTTGTATCACTCCTTAGAGTGAGTGAATTATTCAACATCATGTTTGATTACTCAAATGGAGTATGGTTTCGAGAGATGATGTAGTTGATGTTGATAGATGACACAGACAGTGATAATAGTGCTCATGATATAATCATGAGATAGTCTGTACGACTATGATGATGCTACCAATTTAATGGTATGTTTGTGCTCAAGACCATTGCCTTCAATACCTCCCTAGCTAGGAGGGAGTGTTGATATTATGGTAGCTGGGGGAGGTATTTACCTCCACATGTAACCCTGATGAGAATAGAATATTTCGGGAAGCAAGTAAAGTTTTGGATATAACCCTAGAAGAGATGTCGGCTAAAGGAAATAATTAATACTGAGTAATTAGCACCCAGAATGAGAAGTCGGCCCAGGCAGTATGGTAGAAGCAATATAAATACAAGAGGTCATTCTTCATTTTAGCCAGACTTCTCAAAATTACAGAAGTACACTTGTGCGCACTGCAAAAGGCCAGTTTGTGTGCAAGTCTTGGGAGGAGTTGTTGTCGCCAATCCTGCAATCTATATTCTCGATTTTTTTGGGTTGTACTCTATGATCAGTCTTGGTTATTCTTGCTTGGTGCGGTATCCTTGGAGAGGGGTGAGCCATCTTGTTTGGCTACTAATCATAGGGTTTGCTTCCAGAATAAATATCTGTCAAGGTTAAGGTACTCAGGGGTGGCTTCGACCTATGGTTGGGTGACAATATTGCTATATTGTCAATGGTTAAATAAGCACATCCATTACTTTCTAACAGGGTTCAACCTAGGGGTATTACAGAACCCTCCATAGCAGAGAACCCTCCCAAAAACAAAGAGAACAACAACAAAATCGAGGTCTAAAGGCCTTCCTCCATGGTTGGAATGAGTTCATCAAAGGCTGGACTGAAATGACCAAGATCTCTCACACTTATTAATCCACACAAAAATTTCACAATGACATCGTTCTTATTTATACAAGTCTAGGGGTTAAGTTAATAATCCCCTCCACAAAGTCAACAAAAAATTAGGCACACATGTGGGTGTGAATCCCCATCACAAACCCACAAATCCCATCAACAAGCCCCCAATCCCCTAGCTCAAAATATAAGGGATTTTCATCAAACTAAAAGGTTAATCTAGTGCCCATGACAATTCCCACGTGCTTGACACCTAGGCTACATGAAAATACCTGCTCGAAGCTACCAAACATCAACATTCTCTCTTAGCAAGGAGATATTGTCACTCACTCCACTATCTCCTAGAAGTAACTCTGTCTCCCGTACTAGATCCACTACCACAACATCTCTCCAATCCACTTGATTGACTACTCCCTCTATCACTGAAGAAAAACTTGTTGTATGGCATGGTCCCTTCTTGGAAGACACCCTGCTCCTAAAAGCCTCCTTCTTGCAAGCATCCTGCCTAGCCATATCAACCCATGACACCATCCTGACAGTCTTGGAAGATGCCTCTTTCCCATCTGGACTTGAAGGTAGACTCCCTTTGAACGATTGACTCTCCCTCTAAGTTTGTTGACTCCCTTTGAATCCACTAACTCCCTCTGAGGTCGGGCTCCCTCTGAGTCTACACAACCTTCGAAGATACCTACTTCCTTTATAATATCACTCTACTACTACAAGTCATGGCTTTCATTGGCTATCCCTTATTCCTATACATGTTTCTCTTTCTAACCCCAAGACCATTGTCATGTTTGAGCTAGATCCTCTGGGCATAAACAACACATGTCCATCAGGGAACAAAGCTGCATGGCCCTTCTCTTAAATTGTTGAGGCTGAGAACACACTCCTAGCACCCATAAAACATTTTCCATTCACAACACATCTCCTGACTCCATCTGGAATACCACTGTTCCATATCCCTATACTACATACTTGGTTCTCATACCAAGCTCCATGTACATACTTGAGTTAGACTTTGTGAAGCTCATGAAAAAATATTGTTCCCTTGTCATGTGTTGGTGGCTCCCACTGTATAAGAGCCATGCAATCCTCCAAGGAAAGAATCTTGCCTACCCAAGTCACAACCATCCAATGAACTTTTGCCCAATTCCATCATCCAAGTCACAAAAAATTTCATGTATGCACACATTGCAATTGAACCTGTGTCCTCTCTATGAAACAGTCCCAAGCTGTGAATGGACACTCATTCTAGTCCACTCTAGAACACCTCAACTCATATCCTCAAATGTCCTCATCCTCCTTGGTCAAATACCTCATACATTATCGCACCTAGACACACTATCAAGTGTGCAAGACTATAGCCCAATGAAGACTCTATCTCATCACCCTACCATACATTCAAATCCATCTCATTCGTGCCAAAGCACCTGAGATGCACCCATCAAAACTCACTATGAAAATCCACCGGAAGTCCATCCTCAGAGTTGGAAACCCGCCACATAACATATTGTTGCGAACCGAGCTCTCTTCCAATCCACCAAAACTCGCAACATGTCGCACCACCAAGATGCAACAGTCCACAACTCCTTGTTTGAACAGTCTACTCCATGTCTCATACCAGAGACCATCTAACTGGATGCCACCTACAACAATCGTTGTGGTTGTTATACCGTTATTTGCCACCTGATTACCTAATGGATATTCTCTAGAGGTTATCAGGCTAAAATATTGAGTTGTGTCACTTTTCCCTTGAGTATACACCATCCTTTTACCTGGTCGCAAGTTGTCCTTTTATAGATCGTGACCCAAATTGATGGTCGCGCCTTGTTAGTTAATAGAGAGTGATCGGTCGCATGTTGCACTAGGAGAGACTTACGAACACAAGCATTGGTCGCACTACTCAATGTGATTTTTAGGTGGTTGTGTGCTATAGTGGAGCCACTCAAAAGGGATGTGGTCACTCTATGTGCATGGGTAACCCGCGACCGCGATCATACAAGTGTGAAAAACTGATAGATCTAAGACATATATATTATATTTTGGAATGAACACTTTCAAATATACTCAAAAAATACTTATGGACTGAATGAAAATAAAAATCAGGGCTTAAAACAAGCAAGGATGTTGAGAATATGAATTCAAAAGTTGAGGAAGAAAACTAAATAAATAGTAATGACTTCCCTAGTGGAGTCACCAGTTTGTTGTAGGATAAATGTACCCTGCAGGATTTACCTCCCTTAGGCTCTTCCTAGACATAAGACATAATAGAGATGCAAGCTAAAGACTTTCCCAGATCTAAATCACACATGAAGCAATCTCTGAGATGAAAGAGTAGAGGACTTACTCAATAGTTCAATGGTTGTCCCTGCATACTCCTTGGTCATTCAATCCTTTGAAGATGTCCTTCAATTTCATGAACATAGATTTGCACACATAAGAACACCAACAAACACCTCTCAGAAGATCAAATGTAACATGTATCAATCACTGATAGATCTAATAATATGACATAAAGACATGAAAATATTAACTCTCTACAAATATTATAATCACCATATACAATCAATTAGAGGGGAAAATCATGTGCATATTCTATTAATAAAGAAAAAAAAATTACAGCTTACAAACAAATAGTTTGATGAAGCTTCTCCCAATTTCCTTGGCCAACCTCTATAATCAATCCGACATTATAAGTTTACTCTTTTTTCCCTCCTCTTTTCCCATGAGAAGCCCTAAATCTATAGGATGAAAGAGATGAGATGGTGGATAACTACTAGACACTCAAAATAACAAGCTTCTCGAGCTCGAATTACGAGAAATCCAAGCTTGATCCCATCTCGTTGTAATCATTCCTAATTCGAGAGTAACAGACCTGGTCATGCCCTGCATTCCTACAGGATGCGACCAGTCGCGATTTGCAAGAGAGTAAGGCGCGACCATCAATTTGAGTCACTATCTGTAAAAGGAAAGCTCGTGACTAAGAAAAAGGATGGTGTATACTCAAGGGAAAAGTGGCAAAACCCGGTGTTTCAACGTGATAACCTCTAGAGAATATCCATCAAGTAATCAGGTGGCAAATAACTGTATAAAAATGGCTCCCTCTCAGAGCTAGCTCCTCAACATTGCTACAACTCCCTCTTAGAGCTACCACCTGTGTGAATAACTCAGATCCAACTTCCCTTCTCAGGACCACACCTCTGATACCATGTTATATTTTGACTACACCTCATGTATGGTCTATTGTTTCAACAGTTATACAAAAATTAACGCAATTCAAACTGTAAACATAAACACACTGAGATGCCTAACCAGTTAGCACACGAAAAATAAACTACCAATTGAATCATACACAAGTACACATGAATTTCAAGCCCAAAAATATTTGTTCTTAAATCCAGAACACATGGTCTCCCGTACCAGGGTCAATGGCCCAATTCTTGTACAAAAAAAGAATACCAAAACACTTACAAAACTGTGTCCAAATTTGTTGCATTGAAGTTGAGGGTTAGGGCATTCCTTTCCCCCTCAAACCATCCTCTTCCTCTGCAACTCCTTGCACAATTTTGGCTGAGTCCTTCCAACACTTTCTTAGCTGCTCTGAAATTTTCCCTTAGGGTGCTTTTGTAATAGCCCTCATGGTTGTCCTCAACCTACGCTCCAGGTTGTCCCAAATATGTCGCTATGTCAACTCTCAATGGTTTTCCAAGGTCTGTTGTAACAAGATGATTTTACTAGCCCTTCAATGTTGCCCAAGATTGTCTTCAAGCTACCAAAACCTCTGTTGCAATGGTCCTTCAAACTACTATAATTCCTATGGCTTGACTAGCCCTTAAAGAATGGTTGTAACAACCCTTTCCACCTAGTTATCCACATATGATAAATCCCTTTCTTAGATGTCAACTGCTACAAGACCTCTAGCTTCTTGTTTCAAATAGACCAAGCCTCTTCTTCACTAGTGGATTCCCTCTACTTAGTTCACCGAACCTTTCCTTCAACTTGTGGTTGCCTCCTACATTAGGTCGAGCCTCTCAAGACTGTCTCAACACAATCTAGCATACTCTGGCCCTTTAGGAAAGATCCACAGGCCCTCAAAAACCTTAGCCACAGTCTAGTTAGCATGCTAAGTCCTTAACCTAGCCCGCAAATGCCTTAGAAACCTATATGAGCCCTTCCTAGAGCCTCCTTAGACCCGATTGAACCCTCCTACAACCCTCAACTACTGTGACTGACCTCTCCTTCAGTTGCTGCCACCTTTTTCTGCTAGCCGAGCCCTTCCTTACACCTGCAACAAAGGTTCCCATGAGCCGTGGCAACCTTCAAGGCCTGCAGCTTCCACCTTCCTCTATGTCGAACCCTCCATAGCAAAGAACCTACCCAAAAACAAAGAGAAAAACAACATAATTGAGGCCTAAAGGCCTTCCTCCATGAGTGGACTGAGGTCACCAAAGGATGGATTGAAATCACTAAGCTCTCTCACACTTATCACTCCACACAAAAATGTCACAATGACATCATTCTTATTTATACAAGTCTAGAGGTTAAATTAAGAAGCCCCTCCATAAAGTCAACATTAAATTAGGCACACATGTGGGTGTGAATCCCCATCACAAACCCACAAAGCCCATCAACAAACCCCCAAGCCCATCATTCAAAATACAAGAGGTTTTCATCAAATGAAAAGGTTAATCTAGTGCCCATGACGATTCCCACGTGCATGACACCTAGGCTACATGAGAATACATGCTCGAAGCTACCAAACATCAATAGACAGTGATGATGAAAATCCACATCCACCTGCTCACCTTCCTCCAGATGAGTCCATTGAACATGAACCTACACCAACACCACAACGTCCCAGATGGGTCCATTCAATTAAAAAATAGTTGGTGATCTTGTCGATGATCCTTCTGATCAACGTCAGACACGTTTACAGTTCTAGTGAGCCTCATCTCTTTTGGCTCAAGTTTTAGACTCATGATCTAGCGAGACTCATGAAGTTGGAATACTTGTGTTGTCGAACATTGGTTGGAGATCGATTCAATATATAAACTGAACAAGCAACAAATTCTACCCAAAATTCATTTGATAGGTTCTTAGCCTTAATCCTACTTATGGCCATGTTCATTATGGTCTTGTCCTTCCTTTCAACTACTCCATTTTGTTGTGGAGTGTACCTTGTTGTAAACTGCCTTGTGATTCCTTGATGCCTACAGAACGTTGCAAATTATTTGGAATCATACTCACCACCTCCATTTGATCTTAGTACCTTAATGTGCTTCCCATTTTTTTTCTCTACCATGGCTTTGAATTCTTTGAATTTTCCAAAAAAAAAATATTTCTTCTTGACAAAATATACCCTGGTCATCCAACTAAAATCATCAATAAATGTTAGGAAATAAAAATTACTTCCTATTGATTGTGTTTACATCGGACCCCAAAGATTTGTGTGTACTAGTTCAAGTGGTGCCTTAGCTCTGTAGGAAGCAACTGCTGGAAAACTACCTCTATGGTGTTTAGCTAGGATGCAACTCTCACAAGAGTTGTCTTGAACATTTATCATGGGGAGACCTCTAACCGTATATTTCTTTTGTAAAAATCTAAGGCTATCAAAGTGTAAATGGCCATATAGTACTCACCACCTCCATTTGATCTAAGTACCTTAATGTACTTCCCACTTTGTTTCTCTGCCATGGCTTTGAATTTTCCACAAATTTCCAAATTTTTTAAATTTGTTCTTGACAAAATATACCCTGGTCATCTGACTAAAATCATCAATAAATGTTGGGAAATAAAAATTACCTCCTATTGACTGTGTTTACATCAGACCCCAAATATCTGTGTACTAGTTCAAGTGGTGCCTTAGCTCTATAGGAAGCAACTGCTGGAAAACTATCTCTATGATGTTTTGCTAAGATGCAACTCTCACAAGAGTTGTCCTGAACGTTTATCATGGGGAGACCTCTAACCATATATTTCTTTTGTAAAAATCTAAGGCTATCAAAGTGTAAATGACCATATCTAAGATTCCATAAGCATGACTCATTTGAGCTTGAAACATTTCGTGCATATCACTGTGACTAATTAAAGTTTCTCATCACTAATGGAAACATTATGTTTTTGGTCATTTGTATTTTTACAATAAATCTCCTATTAGGTGGCTTGTCTAAAACGGTACATCTGGGACCTTTAAATATGAATTCATACCCATTTTGACTTAACTTCCCTACACTCATTAGATTATGTTTGAGACCAAGTACATAATAGACATTTGAAATGTCATT
>ML801640.1:268577-299934 GCA_009831015.1 Picea engelmannii
ATAGATGGGTGGTAGCACTATATAAAGGGGTTCAAGCAATGTAATCAAAGAAGTTGAGAAGTATTGTATTTGGAGCGGTAGCTCATTAGGAGGTTTCCCCCTCGAAGAGGCAAGTGAACAAGAGAGGTTCCCTTCCATAATAAGATCCATTGTATGGTGTTTCCCTACCTCAAGTTTTTTCTATAATAAAAGTGTGGTTTCTTTTATATTGTTCTTTGGATCTATTGAGATATTTCTACATTCAGTCTTTGGTACTTAACAGTCCGGGTTATACAAAACTAAGGGAGGAGCTTGCAATTGCGGAAGAGGCGTCGTGCATGCTAGGGGGCCATGCAAATGGGATGAAAAACCAATCATGCGGCTTACGTGCCAAAAATTATCTCTGTGTAATTGAATATGTGTTGCCCTAAAATTGTAATGGTGTAGGTGATTGATTTTCTGAGCTCTAGGCTCTAGGTATTGAAATAAAATTAGGACTCGGTTCCCGAACATGGTTTTTTTTTTCAATATGCCATTTGTTTTAAGAGTATTTCTTGTTAGATCAATAAAGGGGAGTTATTTTCCTTGAGTACATGGAGAGTTTAATTACTGTGAGACTGTTTATGTTTATTTTATTTTTTCTTCTATGCTCTAACCCTATAACAGAGTGTCGGGTTTTCATGCAGATGAGTAACTGCATTAAAGTCCTTATTTAAATGGTGTTGTTCTTGTTTCCTTTCAGTGTGACTATACATTATTCTTGGCATTATTTAATTTGTTAATTTTTGTTAACACTAGTATGGTGTTAGCAGTGCACTTTGTGGGCAGAAACCTGGTTTTGTAGTTGTTTGAGTATAAGATTGAGGGTGACTGCATCAACTGGTATCATAGTTGGTTTAGCTCCTAAGTTGTGAGAGACAATACATGTAAGTAAGGGATGTGAATTTTAGTCCGAGTGAGGGCTACAAGACAACTTGTAAGGATGTCACCATGTAGAGAAAGAGTAGCATGAAGAGATGTAGGGAACCAAGAATTAAAGGAATTACGAAGGAGGATATAAGAATTGGAAAATAGAAGGCTTGGATACACCAAAAAAAATCAAAGTTGGAAGATGAGCCTGAAGAAGAGAGAAATGTTTAGGAATTAGACCTAGTAGTACGTTTGATATATTTTTTGAAAGATAGAGGTAGTGCAAGGGTGGAAGTTTCATGTTATGATGGTAGTTTGAAATTCGAGAGTCTCATTGACTGGATAAGAGAGCTTGAAAGATATTTTGAGTATGAAAATGTTTAGGATCTCAATCGGGGTCGATTCACCATGAAAACGCTAAAGGGTCATGTTTCACTCTAGTGTGATATGATACAAAAGGACAGGGTAGACAACCGATAGGAGAAGATTAGAACCTAGAGGAAGACGGTGAAAAAAATCAAGGATGAATTTCTACCTATCAATTACTAGTAGAATTTGTGTAAGCAGGTGCAAAACTTGAGGCAGAAAGAGACATATGTCCATGAATATACTGACAACTTTTTCAAAATGTCACTTAGATCAAGGATAAAGGAACCGAAATATCAAAGAGTGGAGAGATATGTGAATGGGTTGAAATATTAGATTCAGGATGAGATAAGTACATATTACTTTTATCATGTATATGAAGCCTATCAAGTTACTTTAAAGGTGGAAGAAAATATTGATAGAAGGTTGCATCAAAAGTTCCAAGGAAAAGGACACAGAGGCAGAGGAAAAGCAAGTGTTGCTAGAAGCAATGAAAAGGAGGATGAAGTGACCAACAACCAGAATACAAGAGGAGGAAGCGACATTGGGAGAGGTAGAGGATTTTGCAGAGGTAAGTATGTGATCACTTGTTATAGATGCGGAATAGAAGGTCAGAGTGCATCAGAATGTCCAGAGAAGCAGAATATAGGGAGAAGAAATGAGGCCAGAATGCAGGTTACCTAGGTAGATGAGGCAACGATTGCTGGAAATAATGTGGAAGTACTAAAATAGAAGCAGGGAGAAAACCTAATGTTTAGAAGAGTGTTACTTAAGCTTGAGGTAAAGACAACTGAAGAACCTAAACAGAGGAAGTAAGTTTTCAAAACAAAGTGCAAAATTCAGGATAAGTGTTTTCATGTAGTCATAGATGGTAGAAGTATAGAAAATATAGTATCCATGGAAGTAATGGAGAAGTTAAAATTAAAAAGTATTCCACATACAAATCCATATCAGGTCTCATGGTTGAAAAGAGGACAACAGGTGACCTTGATTGAGCGATTCTTGTTAAGTTTTTTAGACTAGAAAATTTAGTGAGTAGTTATTGTGTGACATAGTATACATGGATGCATGACACGTACTATTTGAAAGGCCATGGTTGTTTGACACAAAATTTTTCCATGATGGAAGAAAGGATAATTATGAATTTTTAAAGGATGGACAACAATAAAGGTTGGATCCAATGGTAGAAAATGAGTTAAGTGATAGTGATAGAAAAGGAAATGACATTAGAAATGTTTGTAGCGGCAACCACATTATGATGTGTGCAGCTAAAGAATTTTTGAGAGAGAAGAAAAATACCCATTTTTGTTTGGCCTTAATGCCAAGACAACTTCTAGAGATTGAATAGTTGAGCTCTATGCCACCAAAAAATCAACCTTTTTTTTAAAGAGATTGTCAGAGATGATCTACCAGCGGGTTTACCTCCCTTGACAAGTATATCACATCAAATTGATTTGAACCAGGATCAAATCTACCAAATAAAACCCTTTACTAGATGACTCCAGCAGAGAGTGAGGAAGTGAATAGACAGGTGCAAAAGTCGCTTAATAGAGGATTGATCCAAGAGAGTTTAAGTCCATGTGTTCACCTACAATAATGACACCAAAAAAGGGGGTGAATGGTGAATGTGTATTGATCCGTGAGCTATCAAAAATATTATTATTAAATACAGATTTCCCTTACCAAGGATGGACGACCTCATGGACTTTTTCAGTGGGGTCAAGTACTTTTCAAATATTGATTTGAAGAGTGGGTATCATCAGATTCGGATAAGGGAAGGTGACAAATGGAAGACAATGTTCAAGACAAAGGATGGATTATTTGAGTGGCTAGTCATGTCATTTGGGTTAATCAATGCCCCTAGTACATTCATGAGAGTTATGAATGAAGTATTGAAATTTTTTTGTCGTCTATCTAGATGACATTTTGATTTTCAGTTAAACCAAAGAAGAACATCTGGAGGATGTGAGAAAGGTGTTACAATGGTTGAGGGAAGAGAAATTGTTGATAAATTTGAAGAAATGAACATTTATGAAGGAGGAAATAGTGTACTTGGGATTTGTGATTTCCAATGAAGGATTAAAGATGGATTATGGAAGGTAAAGGCTATTTTGGAGTGGCCAATGCCTAAGTGTACATTTGATGTGAGACATTTCCATGGTTTGGAAAGCTTCTACAAAAAATATATTTGAAATTTCAATGAGATTTTTGCACCACTTACTGACTGTATGAAAAATGGAATTTTCAAGTGGACAATAGTAGCCATGAAGTCTTTTGAGGACTTGAAGAAAAAGGTAACCGAACAACCATTTTTAGCTCTTCCATATTTCAATAAAGGATTTCAAGTGGACTATGATGCAAGTGGTTCAACGATTGGAGTAGTTTTGAGCCAAGAAGGTCGATTGCATTCTTCAATGAGAAATTGAATGATCCTAAAAAGAAGTAATATGTTTATGATCAAGAGTTTTATGTTCTTCTACAAGCCTTGAAGAAATGGCGAAATTACTTGTTACCAAAGGATTTTTCCTTATTTACTTATCATAAGGCGTTACAGTACATCAATAGTCAAGGTAAGTTAAATCAAAAGCATTCCAAATGGGTAGAATTTTTGCAAAGTTACTCGTTTTTCTAGAAGCACGAGTTTGGAAAGTTGAATAAGGTTGCATATGCATTGAGTCAAAGAATAAAATTGTTGAATACTTTGTCAATTGAAGTTGTTAGCTTGGAATGTATGAAATAGTTGTATGCAAAGGAAAAATATTTTGCAAAGGATTGGAAATCATGCAAAATTCCTTGGAGCAACGATAGAACATCGTGTTTGGATTTACACATACAAGAATGATTTTTGTTTAAAAACCAAAGTTTGTGCATTCTACAGAGCTCATTGTGGTTGAATATTGTTAGAGAGCTGCATAACGAAGTTTTGGGTGGACATTTTGGCATTAATAAGACCACAACGTTAGTGAAGGAAATATACTTTTGTCCTAGCATCAACAAGGATTTTAAAATTTTTGTTGAGTGTTGTATAATTTTCTAACTTAAAAAATGAAAGAGTCAAAATACAAGGTTATATACACCACTACCAATACCCAAGAGACCATGGGAAGATATAAGTATGGACTTTGTTTTAGGAAAACCTAGGAAGTTGAACAGTCATGAGTTTTTTATGATTGTAGTGGACAGGTTTTCAAAGATGGCACATTTCATACCATGCAAGAAGACCAATGATGCTACTAAAGTGGTTGTTTTATTTTTCCGAGAGATTGTGAGGTTACATGAACTGCCAAGAAGTATCACTTCTGATAGGGATATAATATTTCTTGGACATTTTTGGAGGATACTTTGGAAGAATATGGGTTCCAAGTTGTTGTACGATTTTGTGTATCATCCACAAATGGATGGACAGACTGAGGTGGTTAACAAGAGTCGTGGGAATTTGTCGAGGATTTTGAGAGGGGAGAAGTCAGGACAATGGGATTTGGTTTTGTCCCAAGACAAATTCACTTACAATTATTCAAATAATAGATATATGGGGAATATTTCATTTAATATTGTTTATGGAAGATCACTAAAAGGAGTTGTTGATTTGGTGAAGTTGACAAATATGGAGGACAAAAGGAGTGCTAATGCAAGTGATTTTGAGAAGAGCATGTAGGAAATGCATGAATGAGTTAAGAGGAAACAACAACAAAGCAATACTAGGTATAAACAAGGAGTAGATTTGCAAAGAAGACAAAAGATTTTTTAAGGAGAGTTGGTAATGGCACATTTAAGGAAAGAAAGATTTCCTAGATGTGCATATAGTAAAATCAATAACAAGAAAATTGGATCATGTTGATTTATGAGAAAGATTTTTGATAATGCATATAACTTAGAGTTGCGAGAGGATTTTGACATTTCTCCAATATTCAATGTGGTCGACTTGTACGAGTTTCATGAGGGAGGAGAGAATGGTGAAGAAGGTACCCTGATTAAATGGAAGAAACAACTATCTATTAAACCAGTTGAAAAAAGGAGAAAATATTGGTTAAGAGGGTTAGCAAAAGGACCCGCAATAAATAATATTACAAATATCTAGTTAAGTGGAGAAACAAGTGTTCCGAAGATGCATCATGGGTTTCTAGAAATGAACTAGCACACCTACGAGGATCTATTATGTTATCACTCTGTAATTCCTAGAGGTTGTCAATGGTAGAATAAATTGACAAGGGTAAATTATCAAAACCACTTTTGAAACTAGGATCTAGCCCTACCAGTTTCAGAGAGGGATCTCTCTGTATGATTTAGATTTGTTTATGTTTTTAGATATGAGACTAGTTGTGACAGTCTGAATTTGTTTGTTTATTTATAAAAGTTGGCTGAAGGAATACATTAAATTTCCATTGGGCTATGGGGTCTATATTAAAGATCAGAATCATAGCGTCTTTTTATGAGGTTTCTTCATAGGGAAAGATAGTAAAGTTGTTGGATCTATTGATATTAAATGAGATGGATATGACAGAAAAGCTTAGAAAGTCAACCAAGCAAAGGAGCAATTAAGAATTCCCTTACTTAATATCAGATGAAAAACATATAGACCATTGAAAGACCAGAGACAGAGTATACAAGATAAATTATGTTCTATTGACTTCCTTTTAATGATTAGAATCTGAAATACATAAATGATCACAAAGAGTAGAAAAACATTTAATAGAGAAAGAGAAACATCACCAACAACTTGACACAAGAATCCTGTAAATTGGCCTATTTTATCACTGGTCAATCCTTTTGAAAAGATTACACAATAGATCCTTGGGTGCAAAAAAACCCTCAATACTTCGAAGGAAGAAGTATTTATACAGTAGTTTACATCTCATCCTGTCATAAATGACCAGGATATTATGGAGAAAAAATCTAACTAACTAGATCTAAAATTACAAAATATAGGAATGTTGTTGCTCTATTCGGATCCTTGGTGTTGATTTTGTGGAAGCAGTTGATTACTCATAATCTTTGACTTGACTGTCTGCTCCATGTTGAATCGAAACTCCACATCACTTTTACTCAAGTAAAGAACACAAATCTTCCCATCTCTTTTTACTAGGGATGGCAACTTTGAGTAACTTTCAGTATATCTCGTCCATCTCAGTGTACTTGGAAAAAGTGGGATTTGTGATGAAAATGTGTTTTATATTTTCTGTTTGTACTTGAGGAGTGATGGTATGTGAAATATTGACAAGGGGAGGTTGTTCTTCTATTTCCAACAATGTATTTTCTTTCTAATCAGTCTGATTCATATACTTTTCTACTTTAAGCTTGTGTATATGAGCATAAGGAGGGTTATTCTGTTTGACCCTGAGTTCTGATATGATACCAAATGAGTCATAATTCCATGTGAAGCTAAGAATAAAGTTCATCTGTTTCAAGAGGTTGTTAGCCTCTTCTCCTGCAACTTTGTTGTTGCATATGAAAGAACCAATTTGGCTTTTGATTCTGAGTTGTCGTTTCTTCTTCACTAATACAAAATGGATGTCATCAAAGTTTATCATATGCCTGATATATTCCAATGCAAAGATCCCGACAGTGAGGTATTTTGGCAGTTTATATGGTGGCAATTCACATCCATATACTCTAATCTCAGTATGGTTCTGGTAAAGATACCAATCCTCTATTTTGGCCAAGTCAGAGAGGTGAAGAATTCTCTGGACTTCTTCATTGATTCTTGGTTCCATTCTGTTGCTAAGCATGCACACCACTGGATGATAAAAATGATCAATGACATATTTAAAGCTGAACTCAGTGGAATTTTTCCTCACTAGTGAGGTCCATGAAGTCACTGATTTAGGATTTCCTTCTTGGTCCAATTTCTGGAGAGCACAGAAGAATCTGTCTTCCGGAAAGAAAAGGAACAGGTACACTAGTACTGAGGAATACCTAATCATTCCTTCTATTGAGAATATGAAAAATTGTTCATGTATGTTGTCAGCCAGAAACTGACTGAAATCAAACTGGACTGTAGCTTTCTCCTCTGTGGAGAAAATGGACAGAAAACCTAAGATAGGTTCGTCTACCCATTCATCAGAAAAAATATCCTAGCAGGTAGCAGAGAGTGGAAATAATTTGATTTTCCCTGACTGAGAAAATGGAAGACGAATAGGGAGGGTTTTTCTTAGGCAACTGTGCATCTTCTGGTAGAAATATTTCGAATATTTGGGCTCTATGGGGGAAGGAGAGTTTCTGATAAATATCATTTAGGATTTTGATGGAGAAAGGGCTGGCAGAGTCGATTATGGGGATCTGTAACATCTGGTTTATTGATTCTGGGGTGATGATGAACAGGGTTTCACCAGATGAGGATACAATGGCCCTTTGGCCGGGAAGATAATGATCTTGACACTTAAGCACGAACTCTGGGAAATGAAAGGTCTGGGGAAACATGTATAAGGGTAAATTGGACTCCTAGAGTCCAATTTCATCACTTTGATCCAAGAAAATGTCTTTTAGCCAGAAGTGTAATTCGAAAAAATTGAATTCGCACTTTGGCTCTATAATTCTGTAGTCTTTTTCATCCAGGGGAACACGATCCAGGTCAACGGGAAGGGGGAGAAAAGGATTTTCAGCAGCTTCAGTGGGTTTAGTTTTGGGTGCCATAGCTAATAGAGATCTGAGGGTGAAAAATTGATGACTGTAGTTACCCGGATTAATGGCACCCATTGACGGTGTATCTTGGTGTCAGTTATCTTGAAAACTGGATTTGGCGCGGTGTCAACAGTGTCTGGATCTGTGAACAGTATGGAAATGGTGAAGAAACGGGGTTAAACGGTGTAGGGAGGTGTCTGTTATGGTGTGGGTGGTGAATGGATGAATAACGGTCACGAGGGATAACATTGATTGGCCAATGGGTATGAGGGGTGTGACGTGTGACAGGTTTTAGTGGGGTACGGTGGCAGAGTGAGGTGGGCGGTATTGGATGAGCGGTTAGGTATGATCCCGGAGGGGGTGGGGGGGTAGGTGGTAAGTGGAATTGAGCGAGGGGGTTCCGGTAAGATGTGAGGTTGACACATTGTGTGGGGCCCGCGCCGAGAAAAATTCTTTCTCGGACCCCTCGCACCGTTAAAGGAAGAAAGGTTGGGGGGTTCCAAAAATCACTGTCGGTCATTGATCTTAGTGTTGCTTGATCCGCCATTAGAAAATGTGTGCCCTTTAGTTGCATAAAGACAAAAGGTCATATCCACGCTAGAACTTAGGGTAAAATCATATTGTGGGTAGCGCTAAGCTCCCCCTTCTTTATTTTTTCACCAAGGTGTCATTTCTTAGGCTAAAAAACACCAAATTAACTCAAAATAAAGGTATTTTTAACAATCTTTTGCAAATCTTTATTGAAATAGACAACACTAACCTAACTCCTAGCCTAATTTAATTACCACATTAATCCATCTTAGACTGTTGGATTAATTTATTCACTAACCTAACTAATTTGGCTAAGATTAGACTGTTTGACCAAATTTATTGACAAACCTATCAAGATAAATTTAAAAGGTTTGATCATGATTATACAATATGAATCAAACCAAGCTTGTTTCATGGGGTTTATATTTTCTCTTTTTCTATACCCTTTTTTCATTTTTATGTTTTTTCTTTTTCTTTTTCTTTTCTTTTCTTTTGTAAATCATTTGCAGAATAAAATATTATTTACAATACAATATGACTAGAGGAAGAAATTATAATCACCAGGTGATCCTATGAAATATAGGGTTATAATATATTCCTCTGTAGAATATACACTTTCATCCACATGAGTTGGAACTCATGTTTTTCTTACCAAGGATGTCTTATGCAAGAACATATTTGGCCTCAAGCAATCTACATCAACCAAAAAGAAAAAAACATTTCAATTTCAAGCTAGTAATTGTAGGGAAAAATATGTGTTGAGGCTCCCATTGTTGCAACACTAGTGTTGTACCACATGTTGCTGCAACACTCATGTTGAAAATTATGTCGCTACAACTCTCAATGCTACAACACCAGCGCTACAACTCTATATATGATGTGACTTCCATTATAGTGTTGTGGTTATGCTATGCCATAACTCCATGTGTCTTGGGTGGACTTTGTGGAATTTGGTGGACAAATTACAAGAGGAAGTCAATTAGATGGAAAACGGTGGAGACGTTGGACCATTGTAACTCCTCGGCTTCCAACTCACATTGGTTGAAAAGAAAAATAAATGGTTGGGACAAGTGGAATGGGAAAAAAAATTGTCCGACTTCCAAGAAACGAGAGGAGAAAAAGAAAACAAGGAGGGGTTCATATACAAGAGGGACAAAGAAAAAAGAGAGACGGGAAAAAAGTGGTAACATAGAAGGGATGTTTATAGGAAAATAGAGCAGAGAAGGGATGCCTAGTTTTGGGTTCACAACGTGGAGCAATGAACATGCACCCAGTCATTGAATCAAAATGAGAACTATGCGAGATTGTTTTGTAATGTAATGAGACTGTAAAATACAAATTATTTCTTGTTAATAAATAATCTTGAGTCCATGTTTAAATGGATTTGTTCTTGTTTCCTTTTACTGTAATTGTACATTCCTCTTGGCATTCTTTAAGTTGTTAATTTCTATTAACACTAGTACGTTGTTATTTTTGTACTATGTGGGGAGAAACCTAGTTTTGTAGTTGTTTGAGTATAGGATCAAGGGTAACTACATCATTTGTCTAAGGCTTAGATTCCTCTCCCCCTTGGCCATATCAATGTCTTGAGACCTTGTGAAGGCAGTAACATCCTTTATTAGAGGCCAAGGATACTCTCCATGGTTCATGTGTGGTGCTTCGAGGTATTGTTCATGGCTCTAAATGCCTCAAATTTTTCTTTAGAACCCGAGGAATGGCCTTCTTCCCTATATCATTTACATGGTCTTGAGACACATACCTACTACTTAAAACCATATAATGGAACTGACATCCCTAGTCATAGGCTAAGGATACCTTCATAAGGCTACGTGTGGTTGTTTGAGGCATCCTTCTTGGCCTTGGATGGATAGAATCTTCCTTTATGGCCTAAGGTTCATGTTTCCTCCCCTAACCATGTTTAGGGACCCAAGACCCATACCTAGTGCTAAAAAATACTAATGGTACCTATATACCTTTCTAGAGGCAAAGGATGCCCTCGAGAGGTCATTTATGGTGGTTTAAGGTGTCATTCTTGGCTCTAGAATCCTATAAGCTTCCTTTATGGCCTAACTCTTGGGTTTATTCCTATGGATATATCTAGGGTCTAGAGATTCATACTTAATGTTAAAAAATTCATAATGTTAAGTATCCCCAATTGGAGACCAAGGATACCCTCGATAGGTACTTTGTGGTGGTTCAACATGTTGTTGTTGGCCCTAGATGCATAAAAGATTCCTTTAGGTGTAAGGCTTGAGTTTCCTCTATTAATCATGTCCAAATACAAGACACAAACCCAACACTCAAAATCTCCTAATGATGCCCATATACCCACTTGAAGGCCAAAGATCCCCTCAAAAGTTCATTTATGGTGGTTTGAGGTGTCATTCATGTTTCTCGAGCCCTAGAAGTTTCCTAAAACCTCAAGAGGTTAGGTTTGGTATTTTGAGGCTTCGTTGTTGGCCCTAGATCCCTAGAAGATTTGTACTTTAGCTAAGGCTTGGGTTCCCCCCCTCAACCATATCAAGGCCTTGAGACCCATAACTAATGATCAAAACCTTGTGAGGGCGTAATATACTTTATTAGAGGCCAAAGATATCCTCCATAGATCATTTGTGGTGCTTTGAGGAATTGTTCATGGCTCTAGATGCCTCAGATATTTATTTATGAACTAAGGCATGGCCTTCTTCCCTAGATAATTTATAGGTCCCTATGACACATACCTATTCCTCAAAACCACCTAGTGGCATTGAAAACCCTAATCATAGACCAAGGATACACTCAAGAGGCCATGTGTTTTTATTCAAGGCATCCTTATTGACATTGGTTGGCTAGAAGCTTCCTTTAGGGCCTAAGGTTCATGTTTCCTCCCCTAACCATGTTTAGGGCCCTCAAAACCATGTTTGAGGTGACATTCTTTGCCCCATATGTCTAAAATATTTCTTTAGGGCTTAAGGCTAAGGTTTCCTCCCCTGACCATGTTTAAGGCACCATGACCCAAATCTAGTGCTAAAAACCTTCTAATAGATCTAGTATCCCCTCTTTAAGGCCAAATATCCCATAGAAAGGTAAATTATGTGGTGGTTGAAGTCCTTGCTCATGTCCCTTCAACCATAGAAGCTACCTTTATGGATTGACGCCCAAGTTTCCTCCACCAACCATGTTCAGGGAAACAATACTCAAACCTAGAGCTCAAAACCTTCTAATGGCACCCATATCCGAACTAAGAGGGAGATAATACTCTCAATATGTTGTTCTTTGAGTTAGATGCATGGAAGCTTAATTTAGGTCCTAAGGCTCGATTTTCCTATCTTTACCATGTCTAACACCCCATGACCCATACTTGGTGCTCAAAACCTGTGTCGATATTGCAACTTGAAGGACAAATATCCCACAGAGAGGTCATATGTAGTGGTTTGAGGACTCATTCATGGATCTTGATCTCTAGAAGCTATTTTTGGTCCCAAAAAGCAAGTTTCATCACTTGAGTGTTGCTATGGGACCTTGATACCTAGAAACAACCTTCACAACCTAAGGCCTAAATTTATTTTCCTTACCATGTCAAAGACCTAGTACACTTATGTAGTGCTCAAATCCTCCCAATGTCACTAATATCCCCACTTGGAGGTGAAGGATATACTTGAGAAAAAAAAATTAGTCACAATAGGAACATGTGCTATTTTGGAATACACACATGCTCTAGAATGTGTGCATGTTTCTTTCATTCAAATATTTTTGGGTAGGATTGACAAATTTAAAATATGTGTTCACTAATTTGGTTGCTTCGGATTTATGTTTGGAATGACAAACTTGGTGGTTTGGGTTGCAAATACACCAAAACCTCCATTTTTCTAAATGGCTTTCAATATGTATATTTTTCACGTTATTTTTGTAAAGGCTACACAAATCCATCATCAATGAAACTACACACACATATCTTGAGGCAAGTATGCACATTCCAAATATATTGTGCACAAGAATAATGTGTTCTCTACAATTGTAATTTTTTTAAGGATATTCCATCATTTAGGTACTCAACACCCATATTAACGGGAACATATACATTATATTTTGCTGAAAAGTAACATACCACAATTAGAGAAACTCAAATATCACATATTCATACACAAATTTTATAAATAAAAATTAAATATTCGAAAAGATAATTCAATTTCCTACATTTCATCTTTTTACACCATATTCAAATTCATTCTGAAAGTGCCTCGAATCATCCCTCCCAGTTAACAGATTGGTGTTTTTTATGTTTTCATCGCCACTAACACATCATGAGAGACCATCATTAGCTTTCACTTACTCAAACCCAAGCACCCCTTATATGAAAAGAATGAAACTATCAAGAATGTGTTTTGGTATTGTTTTTGCTTAGTCATTATAAGAATTAGTTTACTTTTTATGTAGGCTATTTCTTCCCTCTCAAAATTCTTGCAATGCTTTTCTTATAACGATTTTTTTTATAGCCATTGAATTATGAAGAGTTTGATAATTTCTTTTATTTAAGTTTTATTTTTAGTTGAAAATGATAATACAGGTTATGAAGGGGTTAGAGAGGATAACGTATACAGGTTAATAAGCAAGCATGTTCAATATTTGGTAAATGACAATGATAACCTATGTGAGTTATGGATCATGAGGTTGGGACAACTACACTAAAGGGAATTATCGATTCTAAGGGAGATTGTTACAAGTCTTCTAGAGTTCAATGTTGAGTAGCAGGGAGTGTGTAGATGGTGTGCACTTGCAAAGAATGTCAAGGATTCTTTTCCAAGAAATGAGAGTAGTTCCAAGGGGATCTCGGATATTATACATTCATATGTGAGTGGGTTGATGTCAGTAGAATCAGTGCAAGGAGCATTGTACTATGTGACATTCATTGATGAATTTTCCAAGAAAACCTAGATCTTCTTTATGAAGACCAAGGATGAGGTCTTCATTCGGTTTCAGGAGTTCAAGGCTCAGGTGGAGAATCGAACAGGGAAGAAGATCAAGGTATTAAGGTCAGATAATGGGGGCGAGTACACCTCCAATGAATTCAAGTATTTCTGCAAGGAGGAAGGGATCAAGCGGGAGTTGATAGTCTCATACAACCCTCAACAGAATGGGGTTGTAGAGAGAAAGAACCGATACATCATCGGTTCTTCCAAGGCTATGATTCATGATCAAAATATACCTATGTTTCTTTGGGTAGAGGCATGTAACACGAAAGTGTATGTGCAGAACATGAGTCCTCACGGGATATTGGGGAACAAGACTTTGGAGGAGGCATTCTTAGGAGTGAAGCCAAAGATAAGACATTTGATGATCTTTGTTTGTCTAATCTACATACATGTGCTTGTGGAGAAGAGGATGAAGTTGGATCCTTCAGGACAGAAGGGTATATTTGTGGGGTACAACGATACCTCAAGGCTTACAAGATCTTCATACCAGCACAATAGAAGAAAATTGTGAGAAGAAATGTTAAGTTCGAAGAGAACTTAGCATCTAGGAAATATTAGGAGTCATCAACAGTGATAGAGAACGAGGAGTAACAGGCTCCAAAGGATAAGCAGTTCTCAACAAATTTTAGTTCAAGGAGCTAGGCTTCAAGTGGAGAGGAGGAGTTAGTCCCTTCTAGTTTTGTCAGGAGACCTAGTTAGTTATTATAGACATTGATGGATTCTAGTGAGGCTCCTAGGAGAGCACTCAGGGAGAGAAAGTCTTTGAGGAATTTTTCTAACTATATGGTGCTTATGATTAGCATCATTTATGTTGATCCCTCCATTTTTTAGGAAATGACAGATCAACAGGTTTGACGAGATGCCATGGTGGAGGAGTACACCTCTATCATGACGAATGATGTTTGGGACATAGTTTTGAGACCAGAGGGGAAGTTAGTTGTGAGTTCTAGGTGGCTTTACAAGATCAAGCATGCTACATATGGTAGCATCGAGAAATTCAAGGCAAGGTTCGTAGTGAGAGGATTCTCCCAAAAAGAGAGAGTAGACTACAAGGAGACATTTTCTCCAGTCACTAGGTATGCTTATATTTGAGTTGTTATTTATGTTGCTTTATTTATGAGGTGGAGGATTCACCAGATGGATGTGAAGACAACTTTCCATCCCATTGAGGAGGAAGTATATATAGAGAAACCTCAAGGATTTTAGGTACATGGGAGGGAGTATCATGTGTGTAGGCTTAAGAAATCCTTGTACAGACTCAAACATGCCCCTAGGGCATGGTATTCCAGGATTGACAGATACTGGCAAAGTATGGGATTTACCAAGAGTGAGGTAGATTCTAACTTGTACTTCATACTTGTTGGGTCCGATCAACTCATCTTGGTGATGTATGTGGAATATTTTTTTCTCACAAGTGTAGAGGGGCTTATAGCATGGTGAAAAGCAGATTTGGATATAGAGTTTGAGATGAAGGATATTGGCTTGATGCATTATTTCTTGGGGTTAGAGGTATGGTAGATATCGGTAGAGATGTTCCTTGGTCAAGGGAAGTATGAGATGGAGATATTGAGGAGATTTAGGATGGAGCATTGTAGACCGATGGCTACACCTATTATTACCAACATGAAGAAGGTTGTCACTTCATATTCAAAGTTGGTGGATCCTAGGGTATACAGGTAGCTGATAGGGTCCTTGATGTATTTGGTCAACACTGAGCCATATATATGTTTTGTTGTCAACACCTTGAATCAGTTCATGGTGGAGTCGAGGCAAGTGCATTGGATAACAATGAAGCATGTGCTTAGGTACTTTAGAGGTACAGTGGAGTATGGATTGAGGTATCTTGGAGGTGATGGAGTGAGGTTGTAGGGATATTCAAACTTAGATTGGGTAGGGAGTGTAGTAGACAAGAAGAGCACCTCGAGGTGTTGCTTCAGCTTGGGATCAATATTGATTACATGGTTCAACAGGAAGTAGACTTCCATAGCACTCAATTCAACAGAGGTAGAGTATAGGGCGATGAGTATGGATAGTTGTGAAGCCATTTGGATTCACAAATTTATTATGAGTTTATTTGATCAGGAGTTGGAGCCCACGATGATATCCTGTGATAATAAGAGTTGTATCAAACTCTCTGAGAATCCAATATTCCATGACGAGTCCAATCATATTGAGATCATATATCATTTCATTTGAGACAAAATCTAGAAGGGAGCATCCAATCTTCAGTTTTTTTCCACAGATGAGTAGGTTGCAGATATTCTAAACAAACTCTTCATTAAAGGGAAGTTTGTGTTCTTCAAAGACAAACTTGGAGTGGTGCAGAATAATTCTGCACCACTCTTCTGCACCACTCCAAGTTTGTCTTTGAAGAACACAAACTTCCCTTTAATGAAGAGTTTGTTTAGAATATCTGCAACCTACTCATCTATGGAAAAAAACTGAAGATTGAATGCTCCCTTCTAGATTTTGTCTCAAATGAAATGATATCTGATCTCAATATGATTGGACCCGTCATGGAATATTTGATTCTCATAGAGTTTGATACAACTCTTATTATCACAGTATATCATTGTACTTTACTTTAATACTTTACTTTAATTAAATGAATTATTAAAGTAAATCCGTCTACCTTAATACTTTACTTTAATTAAGTGAATTATTAAACATTAAACATTTATCCTTCTTTAAATTTAAAGTTGAGATTACAAAAAAACAACCTATATTTTTAATTATTAACCTAATTTAAAATATTTTTAAATTTAAAATATTATATCATTTTCTTCCTTCATTAAAAAAAAATTACTTTTAAATATTAAAATTCATTTTAAAATTTTCAAACATCAACCCTTTTTTAAAACCAAAAAAACTCCAAATAACAATGTTATGTAATTTAGTAAGATCACTCTTAAAAACTTGTCATATAACTTTTATAAAATTGTTTATTATTAAATAATTTTAAAATAATTTATTTAATATGTTTATATCAATCCATTAAAAAAATTCTATAAGAATAAAATCACCAAAATAGTTCTCATATGACTTTTATACAATTACTTATTATTAAATAATTTATAAATGATTTATCTAAAGTATTCATATTTTTAATTTAAAAAAAATATTTTATAATTTAATTATATTAAATAAGTAAACTTTCAATTAAAATACTTAAGTTTTAAAAATAAGATAATCATTTTAACATCTTTATTAATTAGATAATCATTTTAAAATCTTTATTAATTAAGTTGTGTATTTTTTATAACTTTATTATTATCTTTATACATTATATTTATATTAAAAAAAAAAATCTTATAATTTAATTATTATTTTTATATAATAATAATAATAATCTATTTTTAAGGTCACGGTCAAGCCAGCACACCTCTCTGCCCAACGATTTGACTAGTAAAGTCTACGAAGGTATACTGTGACCTTTTAAGAAGAAACACATGTTCTTAACCATTAAACCCACTCAAACTTTAAGAAGAAACACATGTTCTTAACCATTAAACCCACTCAAACTATATATCTCAAAAATAAATTTAATATAATAATGAATATTATTATATTATTATTTTTATATATTTATCTCAAAAATAAATTTAGTAGTGAATAGTTAATCTACAATAAATAAATAAATATTTAATAGTTTTATTATCTTTTATCTTATTATTTTTATACAATATGTTTATAAGACTTCTTTTTTTCAAAATAAATTTAATATTGAATAATGAATTTCCAATAAATAAAAAATTATTTAATAATTTTCTAATAAAAATAAGAAAACATAAATATATTTTAAAATGTTAATAATTGTTTTTAACTAAATTTTATAAAGAAATAATATCATACACATTAATGATACTATAAATATGCAAATAGTCATAAAGAATCATTCCAAGAATGATGTCTAGAGTATATAATTAGTGTGAGAGAAGGGAGAAGGTTGAGAATAATGGTATTATTAGTGTGAGAGTTCAGGTTGAAGAAAAATAAATTTAATATTGAATAGTTAGTCTTTAATAAATAAAAAATATTTAATAGTTTTATTCTCTTTTATATTATTATTTTTATATAATATGTTTATAAAATTTTCTTCCTTCAAAACAAATTTAACATTGAAATTTAACATTGAATAGTTAGTTTCTAATACATAAAAAATATTTAATTGTTTTTTAACAAAAATGGGAAAACATAAAAATGTATTTTAAAATATTAATAATTGTTTTTTAGAAGTTCTATAAATAAGTAATATCATACACATTAATGCTACAATAAATATGCAGAAAGTCATAAAGACCCATTGTAAGAATGATGTTTAGAGACACACATGAAAATGGTTCTGGGCTCAGATGTTGAGCTCGAACAGGTTGCTTGGTTCGCCCTCTGTGGTCTTGTAGGAAGGGTCTCCTACCGATACCTCAACGATATCTCTTTACAGGATTGGGTCCAAGCTCATTGGGTCCCCCTTCTGGGCTATGCACCAGAAATCCTTTTTCTGACCAGAGGTTGGCTTGGTTTCATCTGCAAGTCTCCGAAAGATCAAACCAAGCTACTAGAACACAGGTGGATTATGGGAGGCAACAGTCTCATGATAAAAAGGTCGTGCGTTGCTTTCAATCCGACCTCCGATTATTTTTAGATGCACCACCTGTGGGTTCTCCTTCTAGGACTCCCCATTCACCTATGGAATGAAGCAACGCTCATGGCGATAGGCAACTCCCTGGGCACTTTTATCTCCATGGATAGTTATAATTTGAAGACAACAAACATAAAGGTGGTCTGAGTCCTGGTCGAAATTGACATACATCATGGTTTACCGGAAGTATTGGAGATAGACTAGCGACGCCAGAAAACCAACCAACGACTTGATTATCTTGGAATTCCCTTCAGGTGCAACACCTGTCACAACACTGGTCACCTTCGACAGGAATGCAAAGGTTGGGACTCAGTGGAAGACACATAAGATTTAGAGCAATAAGAGTTATTATATAACTCTTCTCTCGAGGCAACCACCAATGTTCCTGGGGCCTTCCACTTCCTAACGGAGAATACCAACCCCTCCACGCCTCTAGAAACAATCACGGGTAAGCTACATTCACATTGCCCTATGTTTTTTTCTTCATTGACGTGTATGGAAAGAGAGATGTTGGATGCCTCGGACTGGTTAAAGAGGAATACTACTTTTGAGGGGAGACCCACGAAGGGGGCTACGGTGGTTGTTGGGCTCATTGTCGGGGACACTTTTCGACAGAGGGTTAAAAAACCCGGGGATCAACCATAGTCGATTCTATCCACACAGGAATCCCCTTGGATTCTTGATCCTTTAGAAGTCACAACTCTACCTAACGCTTCCTCTCCAGCACATGGGGACACTCATCAACCTATTCCCCCTCCACGTCGCCCTATTACCATAACAAGATACCATCCACTCTTCTCGGTTGTCAAGAGTCGGAGGAAACAGACTCCTCATTAAATAAGGTATTAGACTCCTTGATACCTTACCTGCGTGACCACTCTTCTACTGTCCCTTTGCCTGTATATTTGGGGAAGTCTTTGTATAAATCATTTCCACACGACAGTGCAGCGAACACCTCTCTACCTGTTGATTCAGGCACCAGAAAGGAATTTTATTGGCCACGTGGCTTGGGTATAGAATACTTGCCTATAAAAACCCGTAGCATCAAGAAGAAAGTCTCATCCTCCTCTTCCCAACTACCTGTTGCTATTTTTCCTTCCATGGACTGTGGGGCACTTAGAGCGATGAAATCCCTTGCACGGGAAAAGTAATGATTTATCTATCCCTTAATCTTCGAGGGGTGGGAGGCTCCCTAAAAATGACCTTTGTTCAACGTCTATTGGATAAAACTCACCCGGATATCATTTTCTTATAGGAAACATTGGTCCCTGAACATAAAGAGAGAACTTTCATGAGTAGCCTTCAGTCCTCATGGGTTATACGTGTTGTTAACTCCATGGGGACCTCGGGAGGGCTCTTGGTAGCATGGGACCCAAATAAATTTGATTTGGTACCTTACCTCTCTGTTGGTGGCATTTTATTGATAGGTTTTTGCATTGATAGCAAGAGAAAGATTATATTACTAAATACTTATGACTCGTGCGTGGAGAGAAAGAAATTCTGGAACACGATTGTGGACAACGACATTCTCTTGCATAAAAATTTAATCATTGTCGGAGACATGAATTTCATAGTTTCACCTGGTGAAATTTGGGGTGGATCGGCACAGGCGGGACCACTATCAAATTATTTCAAAGAACTTTTTGAAAGAAACCAGTTAATTGATGTACAACCAGACATTATTGTCCCTACATGGAGGAATGGTCGCAAAGGGTCTAGCTCTATTGAAAAACATTTGGATAGATTCTATGTTTTTGAAGAGCTCCTCTCTGATGTAGGTATACATCGCTCTTGGGTTGAATAACCATATGTTTTGGATCATGCCACGATACTATTACAGCTAGAGATCGGGCCAAAATACCATCCTTATCTGTTCAAGCTCAATCCACAGTGGCTTATGGAAAAATACTTCATTTCCCTGGTACAAGAGATCTAGTCTGACCCACTGTTCCAATCTGAAGGTGGCGGACAATGCAGAATCATCTGGAAACTAAAGGATATAAAAAAATGGACCAAGCTATGGATCAGAGAAAAAAACAAAATTAACCTTTTGAGATTGGAACAATTGGAATCAGAAATAAATGATTTTCTAGTGCATCGGGCCAATGGCAATTTAATCGTTGATACAGAGCAGATTTTAAGTATTTTAGAACATGAGCGAAACACCATACTTAGAGAAAAAGAAGAACTTTGGAGGCAGCGCAGCAAGACTATATGGATCAAAGGAGGCAACCAAAACACAATTTTTTTCCACCAATACGTTTGTTACAGAAGAAATAGAAAACACATTTGGGAGATCGAGGACTCCTCAGGGCGCTGTCACACTGGCCAGGAGAATATAAAAGCTGAGACTATGAAGTATTTTAGTAATTTTTTCAAAGCACAAGGTCAACATTTAACAGAGGAACAATGCAGACTTGTTGGGCTCTTTCCATGCATGGTAACAGATACATAATCAAACTCACTATCTCTACCTGTCAACTTAGAAGAACTAAAGGAGGTTTTATTCACCTTTAAGAAAGATAAGAGTCCAAGACCCGATGGCTGGAATGTGGATTTTTTCACCTTCTTTTTTGATCTAGTGGATGTCGATCTGTTAGAAATGTTAGAGGAATCTAGAATGAAAGGGCCTGTAATAGGTGGCCTCAACTCTACCTTTATAATACTCATTCTGAAGTCAAACAAGGCAACTACCTTTAGCGACTACAAGCCCATTTCTGTATGCAATCTGGTATACAAATTAATTTCTAAAATAAGTGCAAATCGTATCAAGTTGATCTTATTCAGTTTCCTCTCTGCTGAAAAACTCGGGTTCCTAAAAGGTCGACAAATACATGATGCCATTGGCACTGCTCATGAATGCCTTCATAGCATTAAAAAGAAGAAATACAAATCTATAATATTGAAACTGGACCTGCAAAAAGCTTATGATTGTATTGACTGGGATACTTTGAGAATGATTTTACTACAATTAGGTTTTGATGTACAATTCACTTACTAGATAATGAGTAGTGTATCCTTATCTTCTTTTTCTATCTTAGTAAACGAAGAAGTTACATGCTTCTTCAGGAGCGATCATGGATTACACCAAGGATTTCCTTTATCCCCATTGTTATTTATCTTGGTTTTAGAAGGTCTTAGTTTGTTATTAAAAGACAACAAGGCGGTTGGGAAGATCACAGGTATAAGAGTCTCCAAGATTATTAAGAGAATTAACATATTATTTGTGGATGACATCTTAATAATGACAAATGCTTCTATAAATGAATGGATAGAAATTGAAGGTATAATTAATTTTTTCTGCAAAGCTTCAGGGTTAAAGGTAAATGTTCAAAAATCCATTGCACTATATGTTGGATTATCAGAGACTGAATTGGCACCATTTCAGAATGTTCTTCCATACAATTTTTATTTGCTATCCACAGGGTTTAGATATCTGGGTTTCTTCTTGTCGACTGGGCCTAAAAAAATCATAGATTGGAATTGGCTATTGTCCAAGATGGAGAAAAATATAGATCTCTGGTGTAATAGATGGTTATCCCTAGGTGGAGATTATATATTAGTAAAAACGACTCTTGAAAGTCTGCATGTTTACTGGTTGTCATTGGCAATCATTTCGTTCTCTGTTTTAAATAAGATCAAGAATATTATGTTTAATTTCCTTTGGAGAGGAAATAAGGATTTTCCACAATTACATCTATGTAGATGGGTGTCACTGGAAAAACCAAAAATTCATGGAGGTTGGGGATTTTGCAATATCTTTCATTTCAGTAAATCTTTAGCAACACACACTCTTTGGAGGGTTCTAATGGGCGTTGACATATGGCATGATGTTATAAAAGACAAATATTTCCCATCCTCCACGGTAATTCACTGGCTCAGGTCACCAACTTTCTCCCCGATAGCAGTATCCAATATTTGGGGTGGACTCTTAAATTCAATTCACTTGATTACACAATGGCTAAGTTGGCTTCCTGGTTCGGGCCACCTTGTGGCAATCGACAGAGACAAGATTATGGGGTTGTAGGACAATTCATACCTCAAACCTAATCTGGCTACATGTTTGAAACAAAAAAAGATCACCGTCCTCTCACAGGCATGGAACAATGATGGGAAAATCGGGATATCGACCAGCTGGTACAATTATGTAGACCCGGGCTTCTCTGGATCGTTGGCGGCGGAATGGGAATGCTATTGTAAGGTTCTCAATAGATTTTGTGTATTCGTAATGGATGGAGATGACACTCTAATGTGGACGGGAGGTAACCAATATGGTTATCTAACAACAAAAAATGTTTATTTGGCAATTATCTCCACTCAGGACTGAGCAACTATTGATGGATGGATGTGTGGCCTTTAGAAGTGGACTATCCAACTAAAAATAAAACTTTTCACTTGGTTGGCAATTGAGGGTAAGATACATTCATGGGAGACTCTACAGAGAAAAGGATGGGAAGGTCCCAGTCGATGTCCATTTTTCCGAAGACATAAACCATCTCTTCATCACTTGCATTTTCACCATTTCAATTTGGAAAAAATTAAAAACCCTCCTGAATTTAAAGGATGTATGGAGAGGCCCAACGTTGTTGGATTGTTTTTAACAATGGACAACATAAAAAACAAATATTTCTTACCTTCCGACACTCACCTGTTGGTATATCTGGTTGGAAAGAAACTATGCATTGTTCGAGAGTACTCCTCCCTCTGTTATTCGAGTAACCATTAAAACTATGGGTGCCCTCAATTGGAAGTCGGGCATACAAAAAACTCTACAAACCCATTCTTGTAGTATCTCAGACCAAGAGGTTTACACTATAGCATGTTTTGATGGGGCATCCAGTGCAGATGGAAAACAATGTGGTGCAAGGGGTTATATTAAAACTAATGGGTCTATTATTACCATATGGTTGATGAATTGTGGGGAAGGTACTAACACCAAAGATGAGTTTATGGGTGTCTGGGCCACATTGACAATAGCACTTCACCTTTCTTATCCTAAACTACAAATCCTTGGCGATTCAAAGGTGGTCATAGACTGGCTAAATAAAAGAGGCAGATTACAAGCTTGCGCCATAGAGGGATGGAAGGGAAAAGTACAAGACTTAATCAAGAATTTTTAGGCTACAAGCTTTCATCATATATATAGGGCACACAACAAAGAGGTGGATATCTTATCAAAATTTTTTTTTCTGGAACCCGAAGGCATGATCTCTTTTCACAATTGGCAAAATGGCACGAAGGGCCTTAGAGAACACATCCAACTGTTCTAGTGTAGATTTATTGGCTTTTTGTCGGTTGTTGCTATTATCCCTGTCTTTTTAGAGCAGTTATAGTATTTGCATGTTTTTTTGGCGACTTTTGAATGTAAAAGTCAAAATTATCTATTGTCCTTCATAGACAGTTTTGTGATCTTCAAGATGTAAAAATTATATATCTAATATAATGGATAAAAAAAAAAATTGAAAAAAAATAATGATATCTAAAGTATAATTAGTGTCAAGGTTAAAATAATGGTATTATTAGTGTGAGAGTTAAGGTTGAGGAATCATTAGTGGAATTAATCAAGTTGGTAAAATGAATTCAATGAAAAGTTGTAGATCTAACATGTGGAGATTGATTCTCACCTTATGGTTGTAAGAATACGGATATTCTTTAATTTCATAGTAATAAAGGAGGAAATGCATGCTCTAACTATTTTGGTAGAAGTCCTCTAACTATTTTGGTAACACTTTTACCATTTGCAAAAGAGTTTTGAGTTTTCATGATATTTTATATCATTGTCCTTTAAGATAGGTTATTTAAAAGAATGAAGCAATCAAATAATCTTTACTTAAAAAATCCTTACAAAGTTTAGAGAACTATCTTCCATAAAGAAAATGACAAACATTTATAAAAAAATATAATATAATAAATGAATAAAATTCAAACTTCTTCTATAAAACAATACTATTTCTTTCCTATAATATAAAATAAAAAAATAAAATATTCCTAATTTCAATTTTATAATATAATATTTCCAATTTCAATTTTATGACAAATTTACTTAGTATATAGATTTTGTTTTTGAAAAGATTATGACGATTGGTCTTAATCATGCCCTCATGTATATTTCATCTAACCTAATGGATATCATGATGGTTAAATGATAGTGTCTTATAACATTTAAAAAAAATCAAATTTGAAATAAAAATAAACCAGGAAAGGAATCCATATCTCTTTTATGAACCATGTATTAATATCATCTTTAAAATTAATCTCATTGTTTTATATATATATATATATATATATATATATATATATATATATATATATATATATATATGGGGTGAAGGTAAGGGTGAGTTAAAATGCAAAACATATTAAGGATTAGGATGGGGGAGTTAATATGAAAAACATAATAGATTTTGCATATCAACTCCCTCCATATTAACTTCCCTCACATTCATATATTATGTTTTGCAAAACATGTGATACGAGGGCGAGGGTGAGGGTGAGGGTGAGGGTGAGGGTGAGGGTGAGGGTGAGGGTGGGGATGGAGGGAGTTAATATGCAAAACATATTATATGATGGTGAGGGTGAGGGGAGACAATATGCAAAACATATTATATGAGGGTGGGAGTTAATATGTGGGGGTATGGAGATTTAATATGCAAAACATATTATCTCCCCCCACTCCCACGCTTATTTATTATGTTTTTCATATTAACTTTAGCGGCCACCCTCATGCTCATTTATATGGGGGTGGGGGGAATTAATATGCAAAACATATTATCATTTTAAAAGTAAAGAAAAAGAAAAGTACAACCAATGAAATATTGATGAATTGTAACTAATTGATCCCTTGAAATACCAACTTTATTTCCTTGACTATTGTGATAACGATGTGAAACAATCTTCTCATATATATATGGGGGTGAGGGTGGGGAGAATTAATATGCAAAACACATTAGCATTTTAAAAGTAAAGAAAAAGAAAAGTACAACCAATGAAATATCGATGAGCTGTAACAAATTGATACTTTGAAATGCCAACTTTATTTCCTCAACTATAGTGATAACAACGATGTGAAACAATCTTCTAAAGAATGAAGAACCATATAATTACCCCTCTTATCCAAAACACCGAATCTTCAAGAATGTAAAACCTATGTAAAATAAAAAATAAAAAAAGTAGAATCAATGAAAATATTAATGAAAATATTAATGAACTATAATAAATGGATTCCTTGATACACCAACTTCATTTCCTCAATTGTATATTGTTTATGCTTAAAAGAGTGAAGAACCATATAATTACTCTTATTATCCCAAATGTTAATATGCCAAACGTATTAGCATTTTAAAAGTAAGGAAAAAGAAAAGCACAACCAATGAAATATTAATTAAATTTAACAAATTGATACCTTGAAATATCAACTTTATTTCCCCAACTATGGTGATAACGACGTAAAACAATCTTCTTAAAAGTATGAAGAACCATATAATTACCCTTCTTATCCAAAACATTGAATCTTCAAGAATGTAAAACCTATGTAAATTTTTAAAAAAGTACAACCAATGAAAATATTAATGAACAATAATAAATTGATACATTGAAATACCAACTTCATTTCCTCAAGTATGATGATAACAATGTGTAACAAATTGCTTAAAAAAGTCAAGAACCATATAATTACTCCTCTTATCCAAAACTCTTATCCAAAATGTTAATATGAAAAACATATAAGCATTTTAAAAGTAAAGAAAAAGAAAAGTACAACCAATGAAATATCGATGAACTACAACAAATTGATACCTTGAAATACCAACTTTATTTCCTCTACTATAGTGATAACAATGTGAAACAATCTTCTTAAAAGAATGAAGAACCATATCATTACTCCTCTTATTCAAAATGTTGAATCTTCAAGAATGTAAAATCTATGTAAATCAAAAAAAATTACAACCAATGAAAATATTAATGAATTGTAATAAATTGATACCTTGAAATACCAACTTCATTTCCTCAACTATCATGATAACGATGTGAAACAAACTGCTTAAAAGAGTGAAGAACCATATAATTACTCTTCTTATCCAAAATGGTTTTTTTTTAATAAAAAAGGGGTGCTTCCTATTACTGTGTTGTTATAATACAAAAATGCCACATGTCATTAGTATGCCACCTGTTCCGCCAAATTAGCGGAAACCGGAACAGGTAGCAGACTGTGATACTTTTAGTCAAAAGAGATATCCACCATCTTCCCCACCAAACAGAAACTAGAGCAGGTGGCAGATTTATGTTCTTACAGAACTGTTCTAGGAATCTAAGACAAGCTAACAACTGGAAAAATAAAACAAGATTGTAAATATGCATCGTCCCAGTACAGAGATCTGGGCAGGAATTGTACAAGGTACCCATTACAAAGAACCAAATATTAATCATCGGCACCTGGGGGTATGTCGTCCGAAGATCTAGTGAGAGGGTCGTCCTTGGGCTAGAGCACGAAAGGCTTCACAGGTCAGGCAACGCTGATTATCCGGTGCATTCGAGAATGCATCATACAACATGTTGATCTGATGACTCATGAGGGTGTCCCATTGGAGTTGGTTTGACATTTGGATCCTAAGCTCAAAGATGAGCTCTAGCTGCTATGGGCTGATGAGAGGTGGTAGAGCAGGGCAAAATTCAGGGATTGCAGAGAGAGGTGGAGGCACCAAGACTGGGTGGTCCTGCCATGCGGTGCCCATATCCTCCTGCGCGGTACCAATGTCCTCTGCCTTGACCGCCTCTGCCCCTTCCCCGATTTTGTTGTTGGTATCCTGGGTTGAAACATTGGAGTCCAAGTGGAGGAATTCCTCCTCAATTATGCAGGTGGCGCCTTCCATGGAAGCCTATGTTCTTGTGCTCTCTTTTTTGTGGCTAGGGAACTGCAAATCATCTAGAACTGTGAATAGGAGGGATTCTAGAGGAACTTGGATAGGTTCCTCCGGAATCACCTCCTTGACATAATCCATTGGTGGAGTTCTTGGCCTCTCCATGAGTTGATTTTGGGCTATGGACAGGGATCTTTCCAACTGTTGCACTTGTCTCTATCGGGCAGCGTAACTGTACCAAGTTGGGTCGCGCCTCGGCTTTCCCCTCTCCCTTAGCATGGCTAGGCCAAGAGGGCTGAGAATTCGTTGAGTGACTGCGAGGAAAACCCACTGCTCGTTGGTCCCGTTCTTAGAGCATGCAGGGTGGTGGAGCGCAAAAGAGAAGTAGTGACAACCCAAGCAGAGCGGGAGAGATAACCCCTAGGCCGACATGACCCTTGTACTCGCCTGACCTCTGCAATTAAACCTTGGTGCCGCCATTATCCTAACTTGAGGGAGTTTTCCTTCCGTTCTCTGCAGGCAATAATGGTCGCCCTTCATTCAAGACTGAGGTGAAGGGCGACGGCCTTCCATATTTATGGCTTGAGTTATGGGTAGGCTGTGTGGCCTCCCATTGCTATGCGGAACCCCATCCGGGACCTTCTTATCCAAAATGTTAATATGCAAACCTTATTAGCATTTTAAAAGAAAATAAATAAATAAGTACAACCAATGAAATATCAATGAATTGTAACAAATTGACACCTATGAAAATATTAATTAGAGGCATCGTGCATGCCAGGGGACAATGAAAATGGGCTAAAAAACCAATCATGTAGCCAATGTGCCAATTTTTATCTCTATGTAATTGGACTTGTGTTGTCCTGAGACTGTAATGTTATAGACAATCAATTTTTCTAAGTTTTGGGTTTTGGGTATTGAAATAAAGCTGCCCAGGATTGGTTCCCGAACAGGCATTTTTTTTCGAATATGTTATTTTTTTAAGGTTGTTTCTTGGTATATCAATAAAGGGGAGTTCTTTTGCCTGAGTATGGAGAGTTTAATTACTGTGAGACTGTTTGTGTTTTCAACTTATCGTATTTTGTTTTTTTCTTCTATGTTCTAGCCCTGTAACAGAGTATCGATTTTGCCTGCAACTGAGTGACTACATCAGTTTGGTATCAGAGGAATAAAGATCTATACAGCTCTGTACATATAGAATCCTTGAACTTGATCCAGATTTGTACATATAGTATCCTGGAGACTTCATCATTGAGTAAGTTCGAGAGAAGAATTAAGTGTGCTAGGAGGAGCACTAGATTGCACATAGTTGCATCATGGCTACCTATGGGTAGTGCATTGGCTATGGAAATCCTTTTGGTGAAAAAATTTAAGAGAGTGAGTTGTTGAAAAGATGAATAGATTTTGGTTTAATTGCAGTAGGTTAAAAAATGGCAAAGGTGAAGTAGGTGAGCTAAGAAGAGGAAGAGTAGATCGGGGAAGAAATACAAGTGATTAGGAAACTAATCAAACAACATGGGAAAGAAGAGATCTAAGCCATCAAAAGAAGGATAAGGGAATTGGAGAAAGAAGAAAATAAAATAATTGAAAATAGGAAGATTTAAGAGAAGGTATTAACACCTACAAGATCCTCCCCCGTGTTTGTAACACCTAGACTACATCATAATATCCATCAGATTGATCACCAAAATATTTCGTTAATTAGCAATGATTACACAGATCCCTACAATCACAGAATAGAGTGGCCCTAAACTGACACACATAGACAACATATATGGAATGCGAAGGATGCTCCACATCAGTCTCAAAATTATTTATTATCAAGACAAATTTGTTTTTTACAGTCTCATTACATTACCAGACAATCTAGCACAATTATCATTCTAATTCAATGACTGGGTGCATGTTCACTATTCCATGTTGTGAATCCAAAATTGGGTGTCCCTTCCTCTTCTCCATTTTTCTATAAACGTCCCTTCTCTATTTCCTCTCTTTTCCCATCTCTCTCTCTGCTTTGTCCCTCCTGTCTATGTGTTAAATTATGAGCTTGATTTCTTATGTGAATTAATTCTTTTATTTTCTTCAACACTTTGATTCCATCTTAATACACTTCAACAATACCAAATCATAACCAAATAGGAATAACTATGTAGATAAGTAAGCATGCACATCAACAACACATATACCCCGGGGAAACCCTGTACAAGGAGAAAAACCCCAACAAACAATATTACTTTATTACATTAATAATGTAAGATCACTTACAAATATCCACCATGAATGTTCTACTCTTAAAGAGCTTGCCAAGATGACTCTGACCTAACAAAGACCTAAGAGACCTTGCTCAAATACACCTCTGATATGCTGCCTCTATTGTTGATATACAACATTGATATGATGCTTTGGTATGCTGCCTCTTCATCACTGATATGCTCCTCTATTGCTTCTCCCTTAACCTGCATATCAAAATTGTATTGAAGAGAGGGGCCGACCTCTGCTTATATAGGCTAAAGAGGAGAATAGGAGAGGCTCAAAATAGTAACATGTTTGCATGCTTCAATCATAACCCAGCTTCATACTTTAGTTCAAACTTAGAACTAGACTTGAGACTGATATACTCTAGTTCGAAATAGAACTAGACTTGAGACTTCAGTTACAACTCATCATTACACTTTAGTTCGAAAATAGAACTAGACTTGAGACTGGTATAATTTAGTTTGAAAATAGAACTAGACTTGAGACTTCAGTCATAACTCAACATTACACTTTAGTTCAAAAAAAGAACTAGACTTAATACTTCAGTTTCAAATCAACATTACACTTTAGTTCGAAAATAGAACTAGACTTAAGACTTCAGTTACAACTCAACATTGCACTTTAGTTCTAAAATAGAACTAGACTTAAGACTTCAGTTACAACTCAACATTAACTGAAGTCTTAAGAGTCAGCATCTGCATACCCATGCAGAAATAAACCACCACTGGATGTATATGTCAGACCATAAGTAATGGTCCCTCTGAGATATCTCAAGATGTGCTTTGTTTCCACCGAGTGTCTCTGTTTCAGTTCAATCATGAACTGACTCATTGCAATCACTGCATAACATATATCTGGCCTAGTGTGGATCATGTACATCAATGATCCAATCAGCTACCTATACATGGTGGGATCCACCAAATCTGAACCTGTATCAGAATCATCCAGCTTCCTTAGGTTGGTAACCATCGGAGTAGACATGGATTTTCAATCCATCATACCAAACCTCTTTAGTACATCCATTGTGTATTTTCCTTGTGCCAAAAATATCCCACCCTGTCTTTTCCACACTTCCAATCCTAGGAAGTAATGCATCAAGCCTAAGTTTTCATCTCGAATTCTAAGGTTAGCTCCCTCTTACACCAGGCTATGAGCCCTTCATCTCCTGTTAGAAAGAGATCATCAACATACATGATTAGTATAACAGGTTGGTTACCTCTTACCTTGAAGTACAGATTTGTGTCAGATTCACTTTTCTGAAATCCTGGGCTTTTAAGAAAGCCATCAGTCTTGTCATACCAAAATCTGGGAGCCTGCTTAAGACCATACAAGGCCTTCCTTAGCTTGCATACATGAGTGCCTTTGTTATGAAGTAAAAACCCATATATTTGTTCCACAAAGACCTCTTATTCAATATTTCCATTCAATAATGTTGTTTTTACATCCATCTGATGTAGCTTCCAACCAATAATGGAAGCTAAAGCAATAATAGTTCGAATGGAGGTATACCTGGCTACAGGGGAAAAAGTCTTTTTGTAGTTGATTCCTTCTTTCTGAGTGAAGCCTCTGGCTACAAATATTGCTTTGAAATTTTCCACACTTCCATCAGCTACATGTTTGATCTTATAGATCCATTTGGAAGAAACCATTGATTTGTCTTTTGGCCTCAGCACAATGTCCCAAACATTGTTCTTTATAATAGACCTGTATTCCTCAAGCATGGCATCCTTCCATACTTGTAATTTATCTTCTTCTTCAAATGAGGAAGGTTCGAAATCACTAATGCTGCTCATCAGTGCAACATAGCCTCCAAACCTATGAGGCCTCTTCCTTTCCCTGAAAGTTCCTTTGGAAGCAGCTATCCTTTCTACTTCCTGCATTATTATTTTAAGCCACCCTAGCTTCCTTTTGGTTGGAGGTTTTTCAAGAGTTCTTTCTAACACTTCAACAGGTTCTAGGGGCTCATTACTTGGCCCTTCATGAGCTTCCTCCATCTGATCATATGACTCTTCATTTTCAGAAGAGGGTGAAGCTGGCTAAACTGCTTCTGATTCCTGTTGAAGCTCTCTTGATTTCTTAAATGCGGCTTCCTCATGGAAAGTCAAATATATGATTACCTCTATTTTCCTCTGACCTGGTACATAAATCCTGTAAGACTTGGAGTTCTCACTGTACCCCACAAAAACCCCTTTCTTGCCTGAGGGTTCCATCTTTGTCCTCTTTTCCTTAGGGATATTGTAACACCATGTTTC
>ML801640.1:299984-313165 GCA_009831015.1 Picea engelmannii
TGAATGTTTGATTTGACGGACTTTTGTATGAAAGGTCGATGAATGTAAATTATGTTATGAATATATGTTGCATGACTGTTGGGAGGGGGATGTGCTAAAAGAGACCACAATGGCTAATGAGAGGTGGTGGAAGGGACCTGGAATGGTTGCGTTAACTTCCACCGATCCAGTACCGTACTGGTTTTTACCTGCTCAAAGACCAAAGAAACTCTCTGACCCTGGAATGGATTTTCCGTCAGATTGGTAGGTGGGGAGACTCCTCAAGAGTTAATGAGGGGATGGGGATGAACCGCCCAGACCTGACCACAGACGGGGAAATTCGTGCCACACACAATCTTGCAGAGAAAAGGCAAGAGAGGAGGTGTGGTAAAGGGTAGAGAGAGAGAGAGAGAGAGCGCAACAAGGATCGCGGAAGAGAACTGGAGAAACTCTGGAAACACGGGGAGTTCTGAACATAGGAGAAGGAGAGTAACCTTCATCCTGGATTATTTTTCTGTATCAGGAGAAGGAGAGTAACCTTTGTCCTTGACTTCTGTTGAGCTGGAAGTACGAGATTGAATCTCAAAGCATCGTGGTCTAGCTCGGGGGTGGCTAGTGGTAAATCCGTTTGGAGTCACTGAGCCTACGGTTGGGTGGAAATGAGCACCCCTCTCAGTAGTTGCATCACGCCTGGTGGAACTGATAAGTGTTTTATGCCTTGTATTTTGAATTGAATATCATGAATACATGTTCATGTTTATATGCCCATAATGATTTCTGTGTGAAATGATTGTCTGATGTTTTAGACTGGAAATAATGGATGCATGTGTATACTTACATGCCATAGTTGGTTTCTGTACAAATGATTAAGTCTGGGACATGATTTCGCTCCACCGAGAATCGTCTTGTTTTCTTGATTCTCGTAATATTCTAGGAAGGCTTCTCGAGAGTACTCTTCCCCGGGAATTACCCCATAAACCTTGGAACCGTACCGAACCTTTACCCAGAGACTCGACTAAGATCCGGGACAATTGCCCAAGAACTGTCTAAAGGTTCAAGTGATCCGGGTCGGGAAACCTTATGCAAGAAAGAGTAGTTCTCTAAGATCTCAGAGTCATGGGAGTTTGAAGCTCCGAGAGGTTGAATTTCGTGATTCAAACTCAGAAAGGATAGTGAGTCCGATTATTGAAAGAGAATACCCCATCGTTTGGTAGACGAACGGTCGGAATCCTTTCGGAAATACCCCAGACCTATCAAGACCGATGGATCTAGAGGAGGAGTGCAGGTGTTAACACCTCGACCCTTTTAGCCTTCGCAAGTAGCGATGGGATCCAGGATCTGTTGGAGCTCTATTGATTGTCGATCTTAACCTTTGCATAGGCGGGAGAGTGGATTCGACAACGTCCTGAAAGTATCGAAGTATTCGGAACCATCCATCGACATAGGATGCATGGTAGTCGAGTAGCATTTCGTTGACTTGCGACTTGGAGTGATCAAGGGTAGGACTACACGAACTCACGATTCGTGAAATCGTGACGTGATCGTGGTTGTTAGATCCAAGCCACGAGAGAACCGTTGGATTAGAACCTCTGCATGGTATCGCGTATCGGGGGTTCAAAGGTTGAAAGAACTTCCTTTCGACTGCAAAATTCGCGAAGTGCCAAGCACTGAGGGCTTGTGTGAACACGTGGCACATCCGTTAGGTGGGGACCGTGTGGTTGATAGGTGGTGTAACAACAAGCACCCAAAGAAAGGTGGGAGTGGGTGACAGGTGGTGGACACATGTCGCCTGGGAAAGAGTCAACCCATTATTGAATTATCGTGGCTCAGGGTTTCGCAGGATGAAGAATTTGCACCTTGATCACTAACGTCGCGAAACGCCGAGAGCCGAGGTCTTGTGCGACGGGCGGCAACGATATAGCTCATAAGAAGAGTACAGCGGAGGAGACAAGTGGTGTGTACGTGTCGCTTGGAAGAGTCCACATAACTTTGACCTCTCGCGTCTCGGGGATTCGCAAAGGAGGAGCACGAGGGCTCAACACTCCAACTAGCGAAGTTGTGATTTGCGAGTAGTGCTAGTGTTTAGGCTAGCCTACGGTTATATGTAGCAGGCGCTAGTGAGGAGGGAGCCATACCCGTATCGCATCTCGGGTATCGGATTTTGGAGAAAAAGGAGTCGAGAGCCTTGACTCTCCAACTCGTGAGTTGTGAGAGGCGCTTGCGCTAAGGCTAGGTTGTGGTCGCTTGGAGGAGGATAAGGGAAGGGATATGGTCTGCGCTAGGCCCCATAGAAATTCGAGGATTTTGTCCCTCAAAGAAAAAAGATGAAAAATCTAGGTTGTCGTAGTAGGTGTGTGACAAATTGGTATCAGAGCATGGTTACAACACTTGGCCTGCCTAGGCTCATGAACGAGGTGCGCAGAAACTCCATTTGAAGTACTCTTAAAAGGAGTAACCCTCTATCTTAAACCCCTTTATCAAAAGTCGAAGTTAAGAATGAAAATTCCTATTGTGTGTATGCATTTGAAAAATATGAATTATGCGCTGGTTATAAATGAATATAAATATTGACTAACACCAAGTGTTTTTCTTGCACACAAGCGGATGATCAACCATGGGGAATTGCAGACACATAGAATGGTGACGCACCACGAAGTGGGGGATGGCTCCCACAATAGAGACGAAGAGTTTGATGAAAGGAGAGCGGTAGAGACCCCTCTAGATATAGCTGAGACTGTGAGGAGCCTCATGGTTGAACTACAAAGCTGGAAGGCCGACAAAGAGCGGTTGATAAAAGAGCAAGAGAAGCAAATCGAAATTAATGCAGTCTTGTTGCAAAGTTTATCTGACATACAAAGACAATTGCAGCATGGACCTGACGCTAGTCATGTGGACCGACGACAGACAAAGAAAAGTCAAAGTCCACCTGAGATAAAAAAAATGTGGTCTTTTAATTGGCCACACTGGGAAGAGCACCTCGAGAAAGGTCCACCCCATAGGTAAGGGACAAGCGTCGGACGATCCCTCTGGAAAGGAAACTGGCGACTTGGAGGGATCTTTTAGTAGCAGAACTAGTTCTTATTCCCGAAGAAAACGGAAGAAGCGAAAGCATTCCAAAAGTCATAATCTCAAAGAATTCAAGAAGGCCAAACCACCCTCTTTTGACGGTGAAATAAAGAAGGGGGAGGAAGCAGAGGCCTGGCTGCTTGGACTAAAGAAGTATTTCAGAGTCCATGACTTCTCAGAAAACTTGAAGGCCCGAGTAGCCACTTTCAACTTGAATGGAAAGGCTTCCATTTGGTGGGAAGACATTAAGAATGTAAAAGGGATTCACGAAGAGGACCTATCCTGGGAACGGTTTGAGAAATACTTTAGGAAGAAGTACCTGTCAGAAAAGTATTTCGACGAAAAGACTAAAGAATTCTATGAACTCAAGCCGGGGCAATGCACCATAGAGGAAGATGTTAGCAGATTCCTCGAGTTGCTGAGGTACGTACCCTATATAAAAGCAGAAAAGGAAAAGGTGCAATGATTCATCAGTGGACTACCTAAGGACTATCAGAACATGATTGAGTTTGACGAGCCAAAGACCCTAGAAGACTCTATCCGAAAGGAAAGATATTGTTATGAACAGCTTGGGCATCGGACAGAACCTCGCGAAGGATGGAAGCAAAAGAATAGTTCAGGATTCCAGAAAAAGGGGTTTAAATCCCCAAGATTTAAAAACTATAAAAAGGACTCAAGGGTGAGCTTCCCAACCCGAAGTGTATACCAGTAGAATTTCCCCTCCCAGAGCGGAAATAAACCTTCTGGATCTACCCCAAGAAAGATTGATAACCCAAAGAGAGAACCCTTGAAATGTTGGGGTTGTGGAGAAGAACATCTACTGAGGGACTGCCCGCACCGACAACATAATAGTCAAAGAATTTACAACATTCAAGAAGATACCACTGTCAATGACGTGGCCAGGAGTGTGCCACAAATTTATGCAGCCTTGTATAATAAACAAGATGACCACCAAGCTTCAGTGGTGGAGATGGAAGGTATGATCACCAACCATCTAGTGTCTATTCTAATTGACCCTGGTTCAAATTTGAGTTATATATCTCCTAAGGTTGTTGATAAGTGTAAATTACAGCCACATCAACACGCCAAGCCATGGTTGGTACAATTAGCCACTGGTACCAAAAGAAAGGTAACGGAGGTCATACCAACTTACCAATTCACTATGGGTGAATTCCCCACCCAAGCAACCCTTAACATACTACCCCTAGGATCATATGACCTGTTGATTGGTATGGACTGGCTAGCCACATATAAAGTCAGATTGGACTACTACCATAAAACCTTAGAATGTGTAAGTGAAGAAGGAAGAAGGATAACCCTTCAAGGGATCCAAAAACCTGTCTCGGTGAAATGAATATCAACCCTTCAAATGAGAAAGTATTGCAAAAAGGGATGTCCACTATATGTGATACAAGTGTTGGAATCAATTGAAGATGACAAACCAAGCCTCGAAGACCACCCCAGACTAAGAGAATATAGAGATGTATTTCCGGAAGAGGTACCGGGTCTACCTCCGAGAAGGGACATTGACTTCTCAATAGAACTTGCACCAGGAGAGATGTCAGTTTCTAGGACACCCTATAGGATGAGCACACCTGAGCTAGTTGAGGTTAAATTACAACTAAAAGAAATGATGGACAAAGGCTATATCCGGCCCAGCGTTTCCCCATGGGGAGCACCGGTTCTATTTGTAAAGAAGAAAGATGGTACCCTCCGACTGTGCATATATTATAGACAACTCAATAAGGTAACCATAAAGAACAAGTACCCCTTACCCAGGATCAATGACCTATTCGATCAATTGGGAGGTGCTTCCATCTTTTCAAAGATTGACTTGAGATCTGGATACCATCAAGTCTGAATCAAGGGTGAAGACATCCACAAAACTGCCTTCAGGAAGAGATATGGTCACTATGAGTTTGTGGTAGTACCATTTGGATTAACCAATGCCCCTGCCACTTTTATGTGCTTGATGAACAATGTGCTCAGCAAATTTCTAGACAAATTTGTACTAGTTTTCATCGACAATATATTAATTTACTACAAGAATAGAGAGGAACATGAGGAACATCTTAGAATTGTGCTTCAAGTGCTAAGAGAACATCAACTCTATGCCAAATTTAGCAAGTGTGACTTTTTCCAGAAGAAAATACATTACTTGGGCCATATCATATCTCAAGAAGGAGTAGCAGTAGACCCTGACAAGATCAGGTCTATCATCGAATGGCCTACCCCAAAGGACGTTTCATAGATCAGATCCTTTATGGGCTTAGCAGGATACTATAGGAGATTTATAAAAGGATTCTCCAAGATTGGTTGTCCAATCACTTCCCTCTATAAGAAGGGAGCTAAATTCACGTGGACACAAGAATGTGAAGAAATATTTCAATCCCTAAAACATATACTGACCCACGCACCCATGTTGAATATCGTCGATCCCGAAGCTGACTTCCTCGTGTGCATAGATGCCTGCAAGGAAGGGTTCAGAGGAGTCCTTATGCAAGGAGGAAGTGTAGTCTACTATGAATCCCGAAAATTGGATGAGCACAAAGTCAACTATGTGACCCATGATCTAGAACTAGCCGCCATAGTGCACGCCTTAAAAATGTGGAGGCATTACCTCCTGGGAAAGAAATTTGTACTTATGACAGACCACTGTGGATTGCGATATATGTTTGACCAATCAAAGCTCAATGCCATACAAGATAGGTGGATGGTCCTTCTTAGTGAGTTTGATTTTGAAATAAAACATATCAAAGGAAAGGAAAATAAGGTGGTCGATGCCCTTAGCAAAAGTATGAAAACAATTCACCTGACAGCAGTGAGCACCTAGGAGACAAATGTCAAGGAAAGAGTTAAGAATGCACAAGAAACAGACACATTCTTCCAAACCGTGACCTCGTACCTAGAGAAATAACCCACAGCGATAAAGTATGAAGGCTACCAGATGATAGATGGAGGTATGCTAACTTACAAAAACATATTGTATATTCCAGATTGTGATGACTTGAAAAGGTTCATAATGGATGAACTACATAAAAGACCATATACTGGTCATCCAGGATACCAAAAGATGATCACAACCACCAGGAAACAATTCTATTGGCTTGGATTGAAGAAAGACATAGTCGAGTACTTAGCCAAATGCATAGAATGCCAATAGGTTAAAGCAGAACAATGACACCCAGCAGGATTATTACAACCTCTACCAATCCTGGAATGGAAATGGGAAACCATCTCCATGGATTTCATCACCGGATTACCAATCTCGACCAAACAGAATGACGCCATCATGGTAGTGGTGGATAAATTGAGCAAGTCCACTCGTTTTATCCCCGTCAAGTTGACTTGCAAAGCAATAGACATCACCAACATATTCATGAAGGAGATATTCAAACTGCATGGTATGCCTAAAGAGATCGTGTCTGACAGAGACAAGAAATTTACTTCCAACTTTTGGAAATCCTTGATGGATGGTCTGGAGAACAAATTACTATTTAGCACAGCCTATCATCCTCAAACCTATGGACAGACGTAAAGAGTGAACCAAATATTAGAATACATGCTAAGGATGCATGTAATGCATCAACCCAAAAAGTGGGAAGATTACCTGTCACCGGTGGAATTCGCCTACAACAACGGCTACCAAGAATCCCTAAAGACGAGTCCTTTCGAAGTCCTCTACGGTAGGTTGTGCAACACTCCAGTCAGTTGGAGTAATCCCGTAAACAAAATTACTATTGGACCCGACATGTTGAAAGAAATGGAACAACAAGTGATTCGGATAAAACAAAATCTAAAGGTCGCTCAGAACAGACAGAAAAGTTACGTCGACCGAAAGAGAACTTCAAGAGAATTCAAGACAGGAGACCACGTATATCTCAGAGTTAGGCCCAGGAAGAGTTCCATGAGGATGGGAGCTTGTGCCAAGTTGTCACCTCGGTATTGTGGACCCTTTGAATTTCTAGATAGAGTGGGACCTATAGCCTATGGGCTAGCACTTCCTCCCACAGTAAAAGAACATAATGTTTTTCATGTTTCATTATTGAAGAAATATGTACAGGATTCTAATCATATAATTGACTGGTTTGTGATCCAGGTGGAACCGGAGGGAGATTTCCTGCCAGAACCTCAATGCATATTGGACAAAAAGGAAACCCCACTCAGGAACTGAACCATTGCACAGGCCAAGGTGCAGTGGAAACATTTTGGCCCAGATGAGGCTACGTGGGAAATGGAAGATGCCATGAAACAGGCATATTCAATTTTGTTTACTTCTGTACATACACATCATATTGATAGATAGAACGTCGAAGACGATGTTCCTTTAAGGGGGAGGGAATTGTAACACCCTATTTCCCCTAGTTTGTAAAAATAACTATATTGGCCAAGAACTATGGAAAACTCAAAGATGTGAATGTTTGATTTGACGAACCTTTGTGTAAAAGGTCGATGAATGTAAATTATGTTATGAATATATGTTGCATGACTTTTGGGAGGGGGATGTGCTAAAAGAGACCACGATGTCTAATGAGAGGTGGTGGAAGGGACCTGGAATGGTTGCGTTAACTTCCATCGAGCCAGTACCATACTAGTTTTTACTTGCTCAAAGACCAAAGCAACTCTCTGACCCTGGAATGGATTTTCCATCAGATTGGTAAGTGGGGAGGCTCCTCAAGAGTTAATGAGGGGATGGGGGTGAACTTCCCATTCGTAAAAGCTCCCAAAGTTGACCACGGATGGGGAAATTCATGCCACATGCAATCTTGCAGAGAAAAGGCAAGAGAGGAGGTGTGGTAAAGGGTAGAGAGAGAGAGAGAGAGAGAGAGAGAGAGCGACAAGGATCATGGAAGAGAACTGGAGAAACTCTGGAAACACAAGGAGTTCTGAACATAGGAGAAGGAGAGTAACATTCATCCTAGATTATTTTTCTATATCAGGAGAAGGAGAGTAACCTTCGTCCTTGACTTTCGTTGAGCTGGAAGTAGGAGACTGAATCTCAAAGCATCGTGGTCTAGCTCGGGGGTGGCTAGTGGTAAATCTGTTTGGAGTCACTGAGCCTACGGTTGGGTGGAAACGAGCACCCCTCTCAGCAGTTACATCATGCCTGGTGGAACTGATAAGTGTTTTATGCCTTGTATTTTGAATTGAATATCATGAATACATGTTCATGTTTATATGCCCATAATGATTTCTGTGTGAAATGATTGCCTGATGTTTTAGACTGGAAATAATGGATGCATGTGTATACTTACATGCCATAGTTGGTTTCAGTACAAATGATTAAGTCTGGGGCATGATTTCACTCCATCGAGAATTGTCTTGTTTGCTTGATTCTCGTAGTATTCTAGGAAGGCTTCTCGAGAGTACTCTTCCCCGAGAATTACCCCATAAACCTTGGAACCGTACCGAACCTTTACCCAGAGACTCGACTAAGATCAAGGACAATTGCCCAAGAACCGTTTGAAGGTTCATGCAATCTGAGTTGGGAAACCTTATGCAAAAAGAGTAGCTCTCTAAGATCTTGGAGTCGTGGGAGTTTGAAGCTCTGAGAGGTTGAATTTCATGATTCAAGCTTAGAAAGGATAGCGAGTCCTATTATTGAAAGAGAATACCCCATCGTTTGGTAGACGAACAGTCAGAATCCTTTCGAAAATACCCCAGACCTATCAAGACCGATGGATCTAGAGGAGGAGCACATGCATTAACACCTCGATCCTTTTAGCCTTCGCAAGTAGCGATGGAATCCAGGACCGTAGATCCAAGGATCTGTCGGAGCTCTATTGACCGTCGATCTTAACCTTTGCATAGGCGGGAGAGTGGATTCGACAACATCATGAAAGTCCCAAAGTATTCGAAACCATCCATCGACATAGGATGCGTGGAAGTTGGGTAGAATTTTGCTGACTCGCAACTTGGAGTGATCAAGGGTAGGACTGCACGGACTCACGATTCGCGAAATCACGACGTGATTGTGGTCATTGGATCCAGGCCACAGGAGAACTGTTGGATCAGAACCTCTGTGTGGTATCATGTATCGGGGGTTCAAAGGTTGAAAGAACTTCCTTTCGACTGCAGAAGTCGTGAAGTGCCGAGCATCTAGGGCTCATGAGAACACGTGGCACATCCATTAGGTGCGGACCGCGTGGTTGACAGGTGGCGTAACAACAAGCGCCCAGAGGAAGGTGGGAGTGGGTGACAGGTGGTGGACACATGTTTCTTGGGAAAGAGTCAACCCATTGTTGACTTATCGTGGCTCGGGGTTTCGTAGGATGAATAAGTTGCACCTTGATCGCTAAGGTCGTGAAATAATGAGAGCCGAGGTCTCATGCGACGGGCGGCAATGATACAGCTCGTAAGCAAAGCGGAGGATACAAGTGGCGTGTATGCGTCGCTTGGCAGAGTCCACGTAATGATGACCTGTCGTGTCTCGAGGATTCACAAAGGAGGAGCACGAGGGCTCAACACTCCAACTAGCGAAGTCACAAGTTGCGAGTAGTTCTAGTGTTTAGCCTAGCCTACGGTTATATGTAGCAGGTGCTAGTGAGGAGGGAGCCATACCCGTATTGCATCTCGGGTATCGATGTTTGGAGAAAAAGGAGTCTAGAGCCTTGAATCTCCAACTCATGAGTTGTGAGAGGCACTTGCGCTAAGGCCAGGTTGTGGTCGCTTGGAGGAGGATAAGAGAAGGGAGATGGTCTGCGCTAGGCCCCATAGAAATTCAGGGATTTTGTCCCTCGAAAAAAAAAAAAAAAATCTAGGTTGTCGTAGTAGGTGTGTGACAGATATGAATATACACAAGACACCCAAATATCCTTAGATACCCTATTTCAGTTTTGATCCCTGAGAAGACCTCTTCAAAAGTCTTGTCCTTCAAGATAGAATGTGGACACCTATTCTGAATATACACGACAGTGGAGGTAGCTTCTGCCCATAAATAATTTGGTAGATCCTGGTCAAACATCATTGCTTTCGTTGCCTCACAAATTTTCCTATTTTTCCTCTCAGCAACTCCATTTTGTTGAGGGTTATATGGCACGGTCAACTGTCTCTTGATTCCTGTTGAATTGCTGAAATTCTCAAACTGAAGAGATTCAAACTCTCCTCCATTGTTTGTTCTAAGGATTCTGATGTGTTTCCCTGTCTGCTTTTCAATAAAGGCTTTATACTCTTTGAATTTATCAAATGTGTCACTTTTAGCCTTAAGAAAATATATCCAACATTCTCTTGAGTAATCATCAATAAAAATGACATAATACAAACAACCATTGAGTGAGGGAGATGACATGGGACCACATACATCAGAATGAACCAGATCTAAGATGCCCTGAGCTCTGTTGTCACTACTAGCAAATGCTTTCTTTATATTTTTACTAACATGCATCCCTTACAAATTTCATTTTTACTAAGAGAAATAGAGGGCATGCCACATACCATGTTCTGTAGATCTAGAAGAGATTTGTAATGAATATGTCCAAGTCTTTTGTGCCGCAACTCGCTGGAGCTAGTTGCATCATGAGCCAATGCCTAAACTGAATGTCTTGACATGACGTACCTTCCTCCACTACGAGTTCCAATGGGTTTTGTTGTACTTAAGTGGCTACCTTTAGCCCATAGTAGTGCCTTCATGTCTTTGAAGATCACCCAATATCCCTTGTCCTTAAGGGTTGCAACTAATAATAGATTCTTCTTGAGCCCTGGAACATATAATACTTCATCAACATGAAGTCTAGCCCTAGATTCCAATCTAAAGGAAATAGAGCCTACTCCCTCTATCTTGTAACATTTTTCATCTCCAAGTTCAAATTGTTCGACAAAATATTTTGTCTCGAAATCTGAGAGGATCTCCTTGTACCCTGTCATGTGCTTTGATGCACCACTATCTACTAACCAAGTTTTCGGCCCCGTGAAAACTGAACTGGATAAGGAAGAAACCAAGTAATATTCTTTTCTATTTTCTTTCTCATTAGAAGGACTTTTATGTTTTCTTTTGGATTCATCATCCTCAGTAGTTGAGGCATGATGTTGTTGGTTAAGGTTGGTTGTCATTGATGTCAACCCTTGATCAAAATCTGGACCAGGGGTCAAATTTTAGCTCAAAAATCAACGTTCTCGGAATTGCCTCAAAACAAACGAGAGCGTAGCCCTCATCATCACGAACCCAACGCAATTCATTTCGTCTCAAACGGACATCGAGAGCGAGAGATATCGCAATCTGTTTGAATCGTCAAGCATGTAAAAAAAAGACACTGACTGGGCAGTCCGTACAGTCCGTACGGATGCTGACGTGGCATGACCGTACACTGACGTGGCAGAGGTGATGTGGCTTGACCATACTCTGATGTGGCAGAGCTGAGTTGTCTGACAGTTGGATGAATCACATTACGACACGTGGCATCATTTATTGGGCAAATGTTTTGGTGCCACGTGGCCCAGTCATGGGCTACCACGTGGCACCCCATTTTTGGTTTGTGTGTTGGTTCAAAAGTTTATGGGGTCCATGGGATTTGAACCCCGAACCTCCCCCACAATTGTAAATCTTTAACAAAGTCCGCTGACCAATACGCCCATGATTTGTTGCTTACCATAATACTATTTGTATTGTATTTAAAATCAACCTTTTGAATATATGGGTGGGGGTCGGGATGGGGCTTAGCCCCAGCCTGTGGTTACAACATATATGCCATACGACCATGGTTCCGATACAAAATTGCACGCGGGGTTTTAAATGAATAGCCCATGGTTTTATATGTGTTGCCATGTGACCATAACCGGAGCGCGGGGGGGGAAGTTAATCCGTTGTAACGGTTCTAACCACTTTTTGCTAATGCGCACGGTCCCATGACCTCATACGCCCAGAAGCTAGACAGTTAGGGGCTGGCATGCCCTTAATCATTCTACGGTTTGCATCATTGGCACGGTTGCGCCCAGTGATGGGTTTTCACACTTTAAATTGCGTGTGTGCCAGGTTCTTTAAACAAGGGGTGCATTTTGGCGAACCAGTTTCAACAAGCTTGAAGGAGGAAAATGGCAGGAGGCCTATCTTCTTCATCTTTTGGCCGATTGAGGTGCCGTAAAAGCCCAGGTAAGGGTTTTTGGACATCCTGAATCCATTGGCACTATTATCAAGGCCATTTGAAGACTTCTTCTACAGGTTTTTCACCATTGAATTTTCAGCAAGCTCCAGGGAGCTTAAAGCCCTCATTGATGGAGGACATGGTTTGGTGAGCCTATGTTTGTTTTATGTGATTGAATAATCATTTTTGGCTAATTGATATGATCTTAACACATTGGGACAGGTTTCAGAGGCTTTTGAGGACTTTTACAGGTGTTTTTTGCCAAAGAGAAGCTCAGGGAATCTTATGGCCACATGTAGAAGAGGTCATGCCTGGATGAGCCATGATCCGTTTTCAGAGTTCTATTAGTCATTTTTGGGGTTTTTATGTGTTCGGATCTCAATGGTATAGTTTTTTTTTCCATTGGAGTTGAGTAGCATATTGTAAAAGAACTTTTGACTAATTAATCCCAGAGAGCCAAGTCCATTGATGGAGGCTCAAGGAGATGTAGCCCGGAGGGGGGTGAACTCCTTTATCATGTTGTGATTGTTCTGAGTTTGATGGTTTATTTGCTGCAAGTTATGTTGCTGTGTATTTATTGAAAGTACATATTTGACCATTTAAAAGAACATATCCTTACACACAAGCATTTACAAAAAGATACATGAACTTAACACATAAGTTTATCTTGCATATTTTAACACATGAAGCAAGGTCATGTAAAGTTTATTTTTATGAAGTAGAGGGTGCTTGCATAGCATAACAAGTCAGCTTCCTATTTTTAGATCAGGTGGTATCAGAGCATAGTTTGTCTTGCTCATGTGTTTGCCATTGATAGCTTGAGATTTAGCTATTGGTTTTTGTGCAAGTTTTGTGTTGAAGTTGGATATCTTCCAAGGATGGAGGAAGCTTCAAGCATTGGTAGTTATTATAAATCTTCATTATCTAAATTCTTTGACAAAGAAGAGATTCTAACTATGAGAGATTTGATGAAAGAGATGTGTGAAGACAGAAATGTGAACATTTCCCTTGAAGAGCAGTTGAAGGCCATGAAGGAGGAGAAAGACCAGCTTCTTGCAA
>ML801640.1:326773-340543 GCA_009831015.1 Picea engelmannii
ATTGTGTATGTGTATGTTTGTTCATTTGTTCATTGCTTATTTACTCTACAGTTATTAGATGATAATGCTTCATTGATATAACACTTGGATTATATGGTTAAAAAGGATTAAATTTCTCTATTACTGATTCACCCCCCCTCTCAATAATCCAATAGATGTTTCCCTTTCCTTGGATATTTATTTATAAACCAAAAATATTTAGCAAAATGACCCAAATTATTACAACTAAAGTATTTAATCTTAGATGTATCAATATTCTTTCCTTTGAATGTACCTTTGATGTTTGGCTTCCTCTGAGAGCCATTCTGGAAAGTGTCTTTCTTCTTTCCCTTGAATCTTGATGCTAAAGTTGAGTGCTCTTCTTTTGTTGGCTCGCTCCTGGTAGCTGTGCAACTCTCCTCCTTGAGACAATCATGCCATAACCTCTCAAATGTGAGTTGAATCTCTCTCCCACTTACATTGGATAAGAAGGTCTCCCATGAAGAAGGAAGACCGTCAAAAATGGCCTGCACTAAATCATCATTGTCCACTGTCACCCTTGTGACCAAAAGATTATCTTTGATCTGGGCTATCCTAGAACAAAAATATTCCACTGATTCACCTATCTCCATATTCAAATACTTAAGTTTGTGCTTAAGTGTCATCTTCTAACTTGGAGCATGTTTCTCATACAGATTCACCAAGGTATCCATACAATCATTGGCAGTCATTAACGAAGTCATTCAAGGCATCATATTGTCTTTGACTGAGTCAAAGATGATTCATTTGGCCTTTACTTGAATCTTCCTGAAGGTCGCTCTTCCTACATTACTCGTGAGTCCCTCCACCACTGTGGTCACATACTACTCAAGATCATGCTCTTACAAGATATTTGTTATCTGGAGCTTCCACACATTGAAGTTGGTAGCTCCTTCGAGCCTATCCTTAGCCCTGACTGAAATGGAGGATGCCATGGAATTCACATTGGAAACTTAATCAAGCTAGCTTGGATCTATGTGTAACTGCTACTGCACTTCAGCATGTTTAACACACCCTAAGCTCTGATACCATGTTAAATTATGAGCTTGATTTCTTATGTGGATTAATTCTTTTATTTTCTTCAACACTTTGATTCCAACTTAATACACTTCAATAATACCAAATCATAACCGAATATAAATAACTATGTAGACAAGTAAGCATGCACATTAACAACACATATACCCTGCGGAAAACCTGTACAGGGAGAAAAACCCCAGCAAACGATATTCCTTTATTTCATTAATAATGTAAGATCACTTACAAATGTCCACCATGAATGTTCTTCTCTTAAAGAGCTTGCCAAGATGACTTTGACCTGAAAAAGACCTAAGAGACCTTGTTGAAATAGACCTATGATATGCTGCCTCTATTGTTGATATACAACACTGATATGTTTCTTTGGTATGTTGCCTCTTTATCACTAATATGCTCCTCTATTGCTTCTCCCTTAACATGCATATCAAAACTATATTGAAGAGAGGGGTCGACCTCTGCTTATATAGGCTGAAGAGAAGAAGAGGAGAGGCTCGAAATAGTAATTTGTTTGGATGCTTCAATCATAACTTAGATTCATAATTTAGTTCGAACTTAGAACTAGACTCGAGACTGGTATACTCTAGTTCGAAAATAGAACTATACTTGAGACTTCAGTTACAACTCAACATTACACTTTACTTCGAAAATAGAACTAAACTTGAGACTGGTATACTTTAGTTCAAAAATAGAACTAGACTTGAGACTTCAGTTACAACTCAACATTACACTTTAGTTCGAAAATAGAACTAGACTTAAGACTTCAGTTGCAACTCAGCATTACACTTTAGTTCAAAAATAGAACTAGACTTAAGACTTCAATTACAACTCAACATTGCACTTTAGTTCTAAAATAGAACTAGACTTAAGACTTCAGTTACAACTCAACATTACACTTTAGTTCTAAAATAGAACTAGACTTAAGACTTCAGTTATAACTCAACATTACACTTTAGTTCTAAAATAGAACTAGACTTGAGACTTCAGTTACAACTCGACTCTTTACAAAGAAATTCAAAATTATCTTCATGGTGGATAATGTTACATGTCCCAACGCACTATATCAATACATTTATATCATTTGCAATATTAGGAATATCGTTTGTTTCTAGCTCATAGGAATTTTAATATTCAACCTAACTTTTGCTAGATGCCTTGACTTTTGCTCATGTCTCACAAGGATTGACTAGGCTCACAAAGGTTGTACATTTCCCCTGACTTTTTAACTAGTCTGTCTATGCTCACAGAGGTTGTACATTCCCCCTGACTTTTGCACTAGATTGTTTATGCTCACAGAGGTTGTACCTTCCCCCTGACTTTTGCATTAGGCTCACATAGCATCTCATTCGTCCTGAATTTTGGTTTGACTCATAGAGTTTGTGTTAGAATATGATGGATGTGCTTGTTTAACCATAGACAATATCACTATTGTCACCCAACCATAGGCCGAAGACACGCCCTAGCACCTTAACCTTGACAGATAATCATTCCGTAAGAAAACTCTAGGCTAGATAGCCAAACAAAGGGTGGCACATCTTTCTCCAAGAATAGCGCACCAAGCAAGAGTAACAAGAGATGATCAGAGAGTCCAAAGCATAACCAAGAGACAGTCCAAGCCAAAACCGAAATATGCTAGCTGCAACAGTTGCAATGACCGCTCTCTTCCAAACTTGAGCACAAACTAGCCAACTGCAGTGCACACAAGTGATGCTTCTGTAGTTTTGAGAATACTGGCCAGAATGAAGATTGGCCTCCTGTATTTATACTAATTTTGGCAGACTGCCTGGGCCGACTTCTCATTCTGGGTACTAATTCTTTAGTATATAATATTTCCTTTAGCAGACTTCTTCTCTTGGAGGATAATAACCTAATACAAGTCATTCTCTTGAGTCGAATTGTCTTCTAGTGTTATTAGCCAACTAATTAGGGTTTCTTCTTGCTTCTTAGAATATTCTATCCTCATCAGGTTTACACGTGGAGGTAAATACCTCCCGCAACTATCATAATATCAACACTCCCTCCTAGCTAGGGAGGTATTGAAGGTAATGGCCTTGAGCAAAAACATATCATTTACCCGGTATCATCAACATAGTCGTATAGACTAACTCATGATTAGATCATGAGAACCATCATGACTATCTGTGTCATCAACTGCATCATCTCTCGAAACCATACTCCATTTGAGTAATCAGACATGATGATGGATAAGTCAGTCACTCCACAGAGTGACATAAGAGCCATTCTTCTAATCCAGTGATATGTCCTAGAAGAATAAATGTCCTGGACCATTTTTCCGTCTGGGGAATTTTTATCCATTGATCATCCATCTAGCCGATACTTATTTCCAACACTATTGATAGTCTTCAAGGCAATCAGAACAATGTCATTCAATAGAACACAACTATGTCTATCCATAGTAGTAAACAACTACAATCCAGTGGTACACTACCACACCAAGTAGCACACAGATACTTGATTAGTGACATATAATCATAATCAGTGGAACACATCCACCATAGTAGCATACATCTACTATCCAGAGACATACAGTCTCCATAACAATCATATCATCTGATATCACCCTGCACAGAAAACATTGTTATGATATAAACTGAATCATCTGGGCCATTCTTCCACTCACATCTGTGAGATCTCAAAGATTATATGCCCTCAGAAGGTAAAACATCAACGATGAGCTATCTGGACTATTCTTCTCAAGCAAGGAAGAATATATGTCTTGATTTCTGAGTCTAGGCAATTCACCTATCTGGGTCATTCCTCCGACACTAAACAAAGTGAAACCTTGAGAGAATGAGTCTGTCCTAGGGAATGCATGTCCCTGATTGCTGAACCTGGACCATTCACCTATTTGGGCCATTCCTCCCGCACTAAACAAAGTGAAACCTAGAGAGAGTGAATCTTCCCTAGGGAATGACTGTCCGGACCATTTCCTAAGGAAATGATTGTCTTACACCAACCTAAAAAATGGACCATTCTTCGAAACTACTCACAATTGTGAGCTTCGAAAGAATGATTGTCCGACGAGGCGGACCAGTCTTCTTGACCACTACTGAGAGTGATCGTCAAGAAGAGAGATTGTCCTAGACCATTCCCTATGTTAACCACAAGGGGAATCATTGTCTATGGTACATTAACAATCCATCGAACCATTTTCATTATGAAAATGACCATTCAATCTGGACCATTTTCTGAACTGGAAAATGCTTGTCCGTCAAAAATCTCAAACCACTTTCAAAACTAGAAAGGAACTGCTCATCTTGGACCATTTTTCGAACTGAAAAATGATTGTCCATAAATCAATAACACATCGGTGCTCCCTCCCAACCTGGGATTCATCTCTTCCTTTTTTGATAAGGAAGTTGTCTCCACGAACTCCAGCTTCAGTACACAAACTCTTTCATTTTGGGCAGAGGATTTACCAAAATATATGCTTATCTTCCCATATGTGGAGATATATATTGGAGAACCATTTTCTCATTTATGGAATTCATCATGGAGAATGTAATGCTTGATCTCAATATATTTCGGTCTTTTTGGAACACCGGTTTTCTCTGAAGGCTTCATATAGATCTGATCATTATAGTATAGCATTGTTGGATTCATCTTTTGTTTCCTGCTATCTCATAACATCGTGGCAAGGGTCAAACTGGAACATATCCAAGTGGTACTTCTTCTGCCATCATGAGAGCTTTGTCATGGATTGGCAATCCATCATCCTTGAGTTATGAGTAACCATTCTAATACAGTATCTCTGTTATAGAAGGTTTTTCACCACACTTTTGTTGTGCATTGGAGGTTCTCCACCAAGTTGACTTCTTCCATCTGCATACAAAGGTCTCTTCCTGGTATACCTCAAAGCCTTGAGGATGTTCTACTTATGTTCTTTGTTCAATTATTCTGGAGAATGATATTTGCATTCATTTGATGTAAACTCCAAACCATGGATATTGCGGACGATATAATGGCTCATGTAAAGGTATGTCTGGTTTACTGGAATAAACAATCATAGTCTCCTCCCTCCATTTGGAATAACCTCTAGTTCCGGATCTTGCAATTCTTTCATTCACAAGTCTTCCATACATTGTTCTTCATCACAACTTTCAGTTCCTCTGTTTGATTGCTTTTAGTGAGTTCATATAAGAATGGTAGTCTTGTGATTCTCGATATAATGACTGGTTGTTATAGATTTTATTTCTTTCTTGGAATCCTCATATTTCTCTTTAGCTCTTGAGTTCATGGAGTTTTCTATAGATTCCATTCCCTGAAGATTCCACCTTCTTCCTTTCATCATAGGATCATGGATGTGGATGGACAACCAGGGATACTTTAAGGCTTCTTTTCGAAGAAGACTTCTTCTAAAACACATGTTGTTTTTCATGGTTTCTACCATTGATGAGAACATGGATAGATCATCTTCAATGGATCATACTATTTAGGATTAGCTTCCTTCGAATCCTTGCTTCATGCATGAATGCATTCTCTTCTTTTGGAATTATGTAATCATATCCCTCCAACTAAGAGATCACACGCTTATGTCTGCATCCTTATTGCCTTATGCAAAGTGTCGCAAGTCCTTTTCCAATTTCCTCTTGATTGTTGACTTCTTTTTGTCTTTACTTCTTCTAGGTTTCTTCAGGATTGATTATGATTTCTACTTATGTTGCAGCTGTTAATTATGTAATAACTTCCACATGGATTGTTACTAGGGTTTGATGTACTTCATCCGTTCATGTGTATTTCCTGACTTGTAGTCATTGTGATAGCAATCCTTATTTTGTTGTTCTTCCATCGGTATAGTTTATCTTTTGAACATATTATAGATATGCAAGATATGTACAAAAAACATGGTATGTACAAGAACTATGGAGAGTATTGTTATCTTGTCTTAGAAGAAGAAGTTTGTTTTGTAATGCTTGGATTTCTTTGAGGGTTCCCTTTCTTCGACAATTGATGCTTCGTGCATTTCCTTCCTTTTCTTTAACTCAGGACAATTATTCTTGTAGTGACCATACTTTCGACAATTGAAGCATTGTATTCTTGACATATCTTTCTCTTCATTTGGTTTCTTCCTGGAGCCAAACTTCTTTTTATTCATGAAATCTTTGAACCTTGATGTGAAGGCTTGATCATCATATTTATTTTGGGGTTTCTCTTTTGCACTGATCCTTGATTCTTCTTCAAATGTAGGATACTCCTTCCTTGTGTTCATGCTTGCGGAAAATTCATCCCATGTCTTGGGAAGACCATTGAGTACTATATTTACCAGTTCCTTCTCTGAGATGATCTCTTCAATAGCTTGTAGTTGACCTCTTAACTGAGAGATCCTCACAAAGTATGATGTTATGTTGTCATCATCATTCATCTTCATATCACAAAGCTCATTCTTCATACTCATTACTTGTCCAATGTTTCTGACTGAGAAGAGGTTTGTTAGGGAATTGTACATCTTCTTAGACGAATCAAGATGGGAGATGTAGGGTATCAGGTGGTATTTTATAAAATCCACTATGATACTCATGGTATTGATGTCATTGTCTTTGAACTTCTCCATAACTGCAACGTTCTGTGGTTCCTTTTCTTTTCCTTCTTCAAACTCTGGTTCCACAATCTTTCCTTTCACGATATCCAACACTTTATTCTTGGCAAGGATGAGATCAATCCTTGTCTTCCATGCTCTAAAGTTAGAAGCCCCATCTAATTCGTTTTCTGACTTAATAGATTAATTCATGGTTGCTTTGACTTGGTCAACCCTATATTTGACCAAAAACTCAAACTTGACGTCTTAGCTTGCTGAGAGTACTAGGAGATGTGCTAGGTTAGGGCGCACTAGTCTATCCAGAAATTAGGTCAATCACTCCACTTAAGGTGCCTCAACGAGAGGATTAGGGTTTCTGCAACTGCACCTTCTAGTAACCCTAGAGACAGTGCTTTGGTAACTGCTCCTGCTAAAAACCCTAGCGGAATTTCTTCAACGAGCTTAGTATCCTTATGGCTATGCTCCCTTCCAATGGTTAGACTGAATGAAGGAGGTGTGGGCCCATAACCTGTTAGAATATGATGGATGTGCTCATTTAACCATAGACAATATCACTATTGTCACCCAACCATAGGTCGAAGCCACCCCCGAGCACCTTAACTTTGACAGAGAATCATTCTGGAAGCAAACCCTAGGCTAGATAGCCAAACAAAGGGTGGCACATCTTTCTCCAAGAATAGTGCACCAAGCAAGAGTAACAAGAGCTGATAAGAGATTCCAAACCATAACCAAGAGAGAGTCCAAGCCAAAACCGAAATCTGCTAGCCGCAGTGGCTGCAACGACAACTCTCCTTCAAACTTGTGCACAAACTGGCCAACTGCAGTGCGCACAAGTGTTGCTTCTGTAGTTCTGAGAATACTGTCTAGAATGAAGATTGACCTCATGTATTTATATTAATTATGGAAAACTACTTGGGCCAACTTCTCATTCTGGGTACTAATTCTTTAGTATATAATATTTCCTTTAGCCGACTTCTTCTCTTGGAGGCTAATAACCTAATACAATCCATTCTCTTGAGGCAACTTGTCTTCTAGGGTTATTAGCCAACTAATTAGGGTTTCTTCTTTCTTCCTGGAATATTCTATTCTTGTCAGGTTTACACATGGAGATAAATACCTCCTGCAGCTACCATAATATCAACAAGTTGTACGTTCCCCTGGCTTTTGTCAATACCTCACAAAACTGGTTGATTCTCCAAATCTCCTTGGCTAGCCTCAGGGTGGCCCATATGGCCTCTCATTGGAGAATGATTGTCAATGCTGCCAAATTTAACACTATGAACCCCTCATCGTTTTCTTTTTCTCCCCTCATTTCTTGAAAGCCAAACATTTTTTTTTTTCGTTCCACTTCTCTCAACAATTTCTTTTTAATTTCCACCAATGTGAGTTGGAAGCTGGGCAGTTACAATGATCCAACTTCTCCTTCATTTTCCATCCAATCGACTTCCTCTTGTAATTTTTCCACTGTCTTCCACAAAGTCCACCCAAGACACGTGGAGTTATGGCCCACCAAATTCCACTAAATCTTCCCAAGACACGTGGAATCATGGCATAGCATAACTACAACACTATAATGAAAATTATAGCATTGGTGTTGCAACAACGATAGTTGCAACACTGGTGTTGTAGCAACGTGAGTTGCAGCGATAGTGTTGCAACAACATATATTTTCCCATCTCTCTCTCTACTTTGTCCCTCCTATCTACGAACCCCTCATAGTTTTCTTTTTCTCCCCTCATTTCTCTGAAGCCGAACAACTTTTTTTATTTTATTTTTCTGTTCCACTTCTCCTAATCATTTCTTTTTCTTTTCCACCAATGTGAGTTGGAAGCTAGGCAGTTACAACGGTCCAAATTCTCCATCGTTTTCCATCTGATAGGCTTCCTCTTGTAATTTTTCCACCAACTTCCACAAATTCCATCCAAGGCACGTGGAGTTATGTCCCACCAAATTCCACTAAATCTGCCCAAGACACGTGGAGTCATGACATAGCATAATTGCAACACTACAACGAAAGTCGTAGCATGTCTAGAGTTGTAGCATTGGTGTTGCAACAATGATAGTTGCATTACTGGTGTGGCAACAACATGAGTTGTAGTGCTAGTGTTGCAACAACGGGTGGTGCAACACTGGTGTTGCAAAAATGGGAGTCACAACACTTATTTTTCCTTATAATTACAAGCTTGAAATTGAAATGTTTTTTTTTTGTTGATGCAAATTGCTTGAGGCCAAAGACATTCTTGCATCACTAAATTACAAAACTTCTAGGCATCCAGGGCTAAAGATGATGTCTCAAACCACCACACCCAACCTCTAATTTTTTTAGGAAACTTCTAGGGCTCAAGGGTCATGAATGACACCTCTAACCACCATAGATGATCTCTCGAGGGGATGTTTGGCCTTCAAGTGGGGATATGGGCATCATTAGGGGATTTTGAGCACTAGGTATGGATCTTGGGTCCTTGGACATGATTGACAGAGGAAACCCAATTCTTAGGTCCTAAAGGAATATTATGGGCATCTAGGGCCAATGACGACATGTTGAATCACCACAAAGGAGCTTTCCAAGGCATCCTTGGTCTCCAAATGGGGATAGTCACCATTATGACGTTTTGAGTATTAAGTATGATCATTTGGACCTTGGATATGGTTAGGGGAACAAACCCAAGAGTTGGGCCCTAAAGGAAGCTTCAAGGATTTTTGGGCCAAGAGTGATACCTTGAACAAACATAAATGACCTCTTGAGGGAATCATTTTCCTCTAACAAGGTATATAGGTACCATTAGAATTTTTTGGCATTAAGTATGGGTCTTGGGGCCCTAGACATGGTCAAGGGAGGAAACATGAACCTTAGGCTCTAAAGGAAGCTTCTAGCCATCCAAAAGGATGCCTCAAACAACCACACATGGCCTATTGAGGGTATACTACCCTATGGTGTGGGATGTCACTACCACTAGGTGGTTTTGAGAAACATGTATGTGTCCCAGGGTCCTGTAAACAATTTAGGGAACAATGCCATTCCTTAGGTCCTACATCAATATTTGAGGCATCTAGAACCATGAGCAATGCCTCAAAGCACCACAAATGACCTCTGGACGACCTTGGCTTCTAAGAAAGGATGTTAGCTCCCTCGCAAGCTTTCGAGAATTAGGTATTGATCCAAATGGATCCAAAAAGACCAAAAATTAAAAGTTCTTGGATTTGAGCGAGAACAATGCCATTGCAAAGAGCTCGTCGCAAGATTTTCGACGATGCAAACAAATTGTAAATCCGACATCGTATGCAAAATTTATCGTATTCAAAAGTTCGACATAAACAGTAAAAAAATTAAACTAGTTAAAAGGTGACGTGACAGTAGAAAAGTTAGACATGTGACATTCTGTAAGAAAGACACATAACAGTGGAAACATGACATGTGACAGATGATGTGGTTGCATATTACTGATTTTAATAAGGTAACAAATTTATATTATAAGGTGAGTTATATATATATATATATATAATCCCTAAAAAAAAAAAAAATCCAACTCATACCAAATCATGAGATATGGAGGTTCCAAACATTAAAAAGTGGATTGGCATTGATTTAGTTAAAGGGATTTGATATTTATTATATGGCATTGAATCCCATATTAATGCCATAAGATATGGGGTTTGACCACATATTAAACCATGCATTAAAAAAAAAAGGCAATCATATAGTTGTGGTTGTTTGACCATATAAAAAGGTGCTTCACATTATTATATGTCACAAATCATATATAATATTTTTGATACTATATTACAATACGCGCCTACCCATTTTTATTGCCACAAAATCACATCTATGAATTTTTAAACCATATATTATGGTGTTAAATGCAGATTTGAGCCACAATATAATATGGTTATAATCATTATCAAAAGGTGCTCACCTCATTATGTATGCCAAGTGAGTTAAAAGCCATATTAAATGGTTTATCAAATATTTTAAACCATATTTTTAGGCACAAACTCATATTCGATGCCCAAGAAAGGTGGGTTGTTGGAATTTGATCCCACAACCTCATGTTATTTAACCAAAAGGTTTGCCATTGTATTACAGATCGAATTTCTTCAAAAGATAGCAGAACATTATTTAACCAAAAGGTTTGCCATTGTATTACAGATCGAATTTCTTTAAAAGATAGCATAACAGTTCAATTTATACAGGAAAACTCAGCGAGCTAAAGGAACTTTGGGGGCCATTTGTGGGAGTTAGAGTTAGCCTTTTTTAGTATTGTCAGTTGCGTTGGATTCTTGAGGTCGAGCAGAACATAGTGAAACTACTCTGAAATCCATTTGATGCAATTTTTATGTACATTTTGAGCATTTGAATAAATTAATAAGAAATCCTCCCCCATTGAGACAAAGGCCCGGAGACGTAGGCAACCTTGCCGAACTCCGTTATCAAGCTTGGTGTTATGGTTTGTTGTTCCTTATGTCTATTTTCTGTTATGTATTGTTTAAGATGGCTGCAACATTCTTTCATTAAAATCTCCTTCCTCATTTAAGTTTTTGAATGGTAATTTAATATATGCTTAAAACTTAGCCAAGTCTTTAAAGACCAATTTCGGATCAAATGGTATCAGAATAGGTTGACAATTGGTTTTTGAGTTTGCATGATTACCAGAGAAAAGATGAATCGTGGTGAAGGAAATCTTGTAGAAGGGAATCCCGAGATTGGATCGAGAAACAAGACTTCTCAAAGTGAGGAGATGGCATAGGAAGAAGGCATGTCTTAGAATGAGATCGAGTTGCAAAAGACTTTCTTCGCCATGTATGATATGGTAAAGGTCTTATATGAGGATTACTTGGAATGGAAGAGGCCTTTCCAAGGGGAATCTTCTAAACAAGACAAAAGTGAAGAAGGAGAGGATCCTCCTAAACCTCCTCCTTCACCTCCTTCTTCTCCATTAGCTTCTTCTTCTTCAAGTACAAGTTCAAAATCCACTGCAAGAAAACATTCCCATAAACATGATGTGCCTTTACTTAAGCTTGATGTGAAATTTGAATTACCTATAATTGGGTCAGACAGATGGAAGTTTATTGCAGTGTGCAACAAATCAAGGATGAGGCAACTCAAATCAAGTTGGAATCGTTTCGTCTTATAGACACAACACTCATATGGTGGCAGAGTAAGTTGAAAAATGGCATGCAACAAGTGGGTAATGTATTTTCATCATGGCAAGATTTTGTTTTTGCACTTAGAAAGCAATTTTATCCTTTGGTTTATAAAGAGAAGGATTTAATTGAATGGAAAGGTACTAAACTAAGAAAGGGACAAACAGTGCAAGAATACATAGATGAGTTTCGTAAGATGACATTAATGTTAAATATTCCATTACATACCCAAGAAACTCTTATGAAGTATATAAGGGGGTTTACCTGCACATATTCGTAACATTGTATTTATGTTTGGACCTACTAATCTTGATGAGGTTTCTATTCAAGCAACACACATTGAGGCAGGGAAAACAAGAGTTGGTGTATCAGGGGAATTGTCTTCAATGAAAGAGGACAAAAGAAAGGGGAATGGAAAGAAAGCAAATTCAACGAGAAGAGGGGAAGAGAATTTCTCTTGCAAGCATTGCAAGAAGGAAGGGCACGATGATAACCATTGCTGACAATTGCACCTAGAGAAGAGACCAAAGTGGTTCAAAGAAAGGAAAGGGAGGCAAAAAGTTGCAACAACAACACAACCAACAAACTTGGGATATGATTCAGGTGACAAGACTAAGATCACAACAGTTGGTTTGACAGGTAAAATTGGTGATGGGTATGATTCTAGATGCAAATTGTTTCACATAAGGGTGATAATAAAACATACTAAGATCGATACATTGATAGATAGTGGATCTCAATCTAACTTGATTTCAGAGGAAGTGGTTAAACAATTGGGATTAAACACTAAGATGCATCATAAACCTTACTCACTTAAATGGATAAGCAACAATCATAAATTGCACATAACAAAGAAATGCACTTTAAAGTTTGCAATTTCATCAAAGTTTGTGGATGAGGTAACATGTGATGTGGTGCCACTCAATGAATGGTCTTAGGAAGTCCTTATTTGTATGATCGTAAAGCAATATTCTATAGGGAATAGAATCAATATCACTTAATCAAAGAAGACAATGAATATGTTTTACATGCTCATCACTTAAAAGAAAAGCAATCTCTTCAAACAATGGAACAATTAAGGAAGACAACTTATGCAAACAACACACCTATAATTGTGCCAAATCAAGCAATTGATCTTAAGCATGAACATGAGATGGTTGTAGAATGGAAATTCAATCATACTTTGCTTCAATATAAGCTAATGTTGTGCAAGTACTACAAACATATTAGCTCACTTGTAGTCATATTTATGATGTTATCATTGATAATGTTTTCAACATGGATGGTAGTGGCTTTAGTAAGATGTGAAAGAGTACAAGTGGCTAACAATATGTTGTCAGTTGTCATGGTTGTTTTGCAATTGATCTTGATGAGATGGGTGCACATGACAGTGTTTAAAGACAAAGAACAAGTGGGGTGCCCTATCCCGCACTTGATGACTGGTTAATATCCTTTTGGAGGACCAAAAGGTCTTAGTGGGGGAAAATGCCATTGCAAAGAGCTCGTCGTAAGCTTTCTGGTGACACAAATGAATTGTAAATACGACATCGTATGCAAAAGTTATCACAGTCATAAGTTCTACATAAACAGTAAAAAAGTCAAACTAGTCAAAGGGTGGTGTGGCAGTAGCAAAGTTAAACATATGTCATTCTACAGAAAAGACACATGACAGTAGCAGAATTGAACATATAACACTCCATAGAAAAAACACATAACAATGAAAGCATAACACGTAGAAAAAACATGTGGCAGTGGAAACACAACATGTAGCAGATGATATGATTAGTAATTAGATATTACTAATTAAAATCATGTGAAAAAATTATATTATAAAGTAGGTTATATATATATATATATATATATATAATCCTAAAAAAGGATCAACTCATACCAAATCATGAGATATGGAGGAGTCGAACCTTCCAAACATTAAAAAGTGGATTGGCATTGATTTAGTTAAAGGGATTTGATATTTATTATATGGCATTGAATCCCATATTAATGCCATAAGATATGGG
>ML801640.1:346443-356547 GCA_009831015.1 Picea engelmannii
AAGGATCTTTATTGCGTATTTTCCTTGTCCAAGGAATACTTCACCACGCTTCTGCCATACTTCTAGTCCCAAGTAATAGTGCATGAGACCTAGATCTTTCATATCAAATTCAGAGGCTAAATCCTTCTTGCACTAGATGATTATAGATTCTTCACCTATTATGAATAGATCATCAACATATAGTAGTAGAATTACAGGTGCATTGTTCACGACTTTGTAGTAAAGGTTTGGATCTGCATGACTCTTAGAGAAGCCAAGTCTAGTTAGATAGTTGTCCATTCTAGCGTACCAAGCCCTTGGGGCTTGCTTAAGTCCATATAGAGATTTATTCAATCTACAAACGTGAGTGTCTCTGGAATGTACCTCGAATCCTTGAGGTTGTTCAATATATACTTCTTCTTCAATAGCTCCATTGAGAAAGACTGTCTTTACATCCATCTGGTGTAGATTCCATCCCATGGAAGCGACAAGAGATATGATAGCTCTGATGGAGGTATACCTTGCCACCGGAGAAAAGGTTTCGTCATAGTCTTCTCCCTCCTTCTAGGAGAACCCTCTGGCCACAAATCTTGCCTTGTATTTATCCACGCTTCTGTCTGCTGCATGTTTGATCTTGTATACCCATTTTGAAGTTACAACTGGTTTCTCTTTGGATCTGGGTACAATTGCCCATACTTCATTTTTCATAATGGACTGATGTTCTTCAGCCATAGCTTCTTTCCATTGTCCCTTTTTAACTGCTTCTTCAAATGTAGTCATTTCTTCATCTAGAAGCTTTGTCATGTATGCTGCATAACTTGAGAATCTTTTCGGTCTTTTAGTCTTCCTGGATGTTCCTTCTGGAACTTTGATTCTTTCTGCGTCTTGTAAGGTGGCTTCAAGCCAAGCTGGTCGTTTCTTGTTCTTTGGTATATTATCTGGATCATCATTCTCACATATCTCCATAGGATGATCAGGTTGAACCTTTTCGTTATTTTCACCTTCTGTGTTTTCTTCATTTGGTTCTTCAATTTCTTCTTCTTCTATAGTTTCTTCAATAGATTTTCTGAAGGCCATTCTTTCATTGAATGTTACGTCTCTACTTACTTCTATCTTGTGTTGATCTGGAATATATATTATGTAGGCTTTGGATGAATCACTATATCCCACGAATATCCCTTTCTTTCCTGAGGGTTCTAGTTTATTTCTTTTATCTTTGGAAATATGAGAATAAACTTGACATCCAAATATTCTTAAGTTTTCTACATTAGGTTTCTTACCTGAGAATGCTTCTTCTGGTGTCATGTCTTTCAATATGCAATGAGGGCTTCTGTTTTGTACGTATATTGTCGTCATTGCTACTTCTCCCCATAGAAACATTGATAGATCTTGATCGTTCAATAGGGATTTTACTGTTTCTTCGATGGATCTGTTCTTTCTTTCTGCTACACCATTTTGTTGAGGATTATGAGGAACAATTAGCTCCCTCCTAATCCCTGTTGATTTGCAGAATGCAATGAACTCCTTCAAGGTGTATTCTCCTCCATTATCCATTCTTAATGTCTTGATCTTCTTGTTTGTAAGGTTTTCTATTTCTGCCTTGAATTCTTGGAACTTGCTAAATACTTCATCTTTTGACTTCAGTAGTTATAGCCACGTCTTCCTTGAATAGTCATCTATGAATGTTACGTAGTAGAGAGATCCTCCTAAAGATTTGATTGGCATTGGACCGCAAACATCTGAGTGTATTAGATCTAGGGTTTCCTTAGATCTGTTGTTGCTGCTTGGGAATGGTTTCTTGATGTTCTTCCCAAGGGCACATCCTTTGCAAATTCCTTCATGTGTAGACTTCAATTTCGGTATCCCTTCAACCATCTTTCTGAGGAAAGGTAGTGCTTGATAATTGATATTAGCGTACCTTCTATGCCAAAGCTCATTAGGGTTGACTTCGTCATGTACTAGGGCTTCTTCATTTCGTTCTAGTATTCTATATAGATTCCCTTCACGTCTTCCAATAACCCTAGCATCTTCTATGATGGAATCCTTATGCCATGATAACACTTTTTCATCTATGAAGGTTATTCTATTTCCTTCGTCTTCTAAACATGATATTGATACAAGATTCTTTTATAAACTAGGTACATATAGAACATTGCTTAAGTGAACATGATTACTTGATTCCAATTTGATGGAGGCTTGTCTGAATCCTTCGACGGGGTAGGTGATTTTGTCTCCAAGCTCCACTTTGTACGATGTCTTTCTCTCATTTAGACCTGAGAGTCTAGCTTGATCTCCCATCATGTGCCTGGAAGCTCCACTGTCGATTATCCACATATCGTCTTCAATTGTCCCAGTAAGTGATGAGTAATGTAAGAGTCTGATTGTTGCGCACATGTCTTCGGTTGACTGATAACTAGTCATGCCTTGATCCAAAACTTCAACTTCGTCATTTCTTTCTTCTAAGAAAGTCAATAGGTGTGCTGAGTTAGGGCACATCTGAATATCTTCTCCTTAAGCAAGATGCTCCATCACAAGGTGTGGGATCTGAGAATTAGGGTTTCTACAACTGCTACTGCTAGTAACCCTAGCTGCAGTTCTTTAGAAGCTGCTCCTGCTAGTAACTCTAGCGGCAGTTCCTCAATGAGCTCAATACCTAGAGGTTATGTTTCCTTTCATCGTTTTATGCTGACTAAAGGGGGTGTGGGCCCATAACCTGTTAGAATATAGAGGATTGTGCTCGTTTAACCATTGACGATACCCTCGTCACCCAACCACAGGTCAAAGCCACCCTCTGAGCACCTTGACCTTGACCGAGAAGAGAGTCCTAGTAGCAATCAATAGCCAAGAGAGGCTAAATGCACCAAGCAAGAAAATAGAAACTAAACTGAACATATGATCCCACCCAGAAGCTAGCGCACCACTTTTCATCTCTTGCAGAAAACTTGCACACAAAACTGTTGCTGCATGCACAAATTTAGCTCTCACTGCAACTGCTGAGATGTGTAATAATGAAATTGGCGCCCTGTATTTATAGTGGACTGGCCAGTCTAACTGGGGCTGACTTCTCCTTCTGGGCATCAATAAATTCAATTTAAATATATTTGTTCAACCGATAAATTGTCTAGGGTTTCCTTTAATTCTTTGCTTCCTTTCGGAGGATTCTAATCTCGTCAAAGGTCACAATAGAGGTTCATACCTCCCGAAGCTACCATAATATTAACAGTTAGATGGTATTTTGAAGCATTGATTGAGTAAGGGATTGATTGGATATATTGTTCGCTACATCATCTCAATATTTATTGATGAATTGATATCGTTCCATTGCTATATTAATTAACATTGATCTTGTCAATATCTATTGTCATAATTGCTAATATATTGATATCAAATAGTTATATAAAGTACTAACCCATTGAATCATAGCCTGCATGTATTGTTTTGTTGTTGCTTTGTTCCAGGCAGGTGTTCTCATTTGGGGCTACACTTCATTATTGGCTGTTTAGCCAGACTATCTGATCTTGGTGGTAACCTGTGAGGAGGGACTTTTACTTTGACCTTTATACCTTGGCCTCTTCAAAAGCCCAGGTTACCGGGGACGTCTCCCCTGGGCCTAACCTCCCTAAATAGAAAGAACCTCCCCATTGTGGTGACATTGGGTGGGGTAGGTTCTTGTTACGCCAGTTTGGCCCCTATCTTCTAGCCATTTGACCTAGCTACAAACTGTGCGATAACAGCTCCGAAGACGTAGGCAACCTTGTCGAACTTCGTTATCAAGCTTGGTGTTATGGTTTGTTGTTCCTTATGTCTATTTTCTGTTTTGTATTGTTTAATATGGCTGCAACATTCTTTCATTAAAATCTCCTTCCTCATTTAAGTTTTTGAATGGTACTTTAACACATGCTTAAAACTTGGCCAAGTCTTTAAAGATCAATTTCAGATCAGGTATGGGTCTCAAGGTCTTGATATGGTCAAGGGGAGAAACCCAAGCCTTAGTTGAAGTACAAATATTCTAGGTATCCAATCCCAAACACGATACCTTAAACCACCACACCCAACCTCTCGAAGTTTTATGCAGCTTCTAGGGCTCAAGGGTCATAAATAACACCTTAAACCACCATAGATGACCTCTCAAGGGGATCTTTGGCCTTCAAGTGGGAATATGGGCATCATGAGGATATTTTGAGCATTGGGTATGGGTCTTGGTTCCTTGGATGTGATCAAGATAGGATACTCAGGCATTAGGTCCTAAAGGAAGCTTCTAGACATCTAGGGCCAACAACAATATGTTGAACCAACACAAAAGACCTTTATAGGGTATCCTTGTTCTTCGAATGGGGATATTCAACATTATGAGGTTTTGAACATTAAGTATGAGTATTGGGACCCTGGATATGGTCAAGGGAACAAACCCAATAATTTATCCCTAAAGGAAGCTTCTATGTTTCTTGGGCTAAGAATGACACCTTGAACCACCACAAATGACCTCTCTAAGGCATCCTTTGCCTCTAACTAGGTATATTGGTACCATCAACATTTTTTACTACTAGGTATGGGTCTTAGGGCCTTGGACATGGTGAAAGGAGGAAACATGAACCTTAGGTGAAAATATGGTAGGTTATCTAGATTTTCATATGTTGTAACAAGAACATGCATGCTCTTTAGAACGCATGCATGCTCCTGTTTAAGAACAAAAATGTGTGCTCTTGCTAAGGAATGTGTGTGTACACCCTTGCTTAGAAACATAGGTTTTAAAGCGTGTGTGCGCTCCTACTTAGGAACATAGTGTGTTCCTAAAGCGTTTGAGTTGGCAAGCATGCGTGGTGGTTCAAGGAGCACTAAGGCTATATGATTAGGAACATGTGTACATTTATAGGAACGTGCACATGTTACTTTGTTTGTGCGTTCATGTGCACCCTATTGCCACAATTTCGTCCATCAACTTGTGAATGCCCACTAATATATTATTGGGTATTGCAATTTATGGTCTAAAAAAAGATCTCCTAGCAAATATTGTCTTTCTCTTTAACTACATATAATGAAGAGATGTGAAACACAATGTCTCATATCTAAATTTAATATGCCATATGTTTTTAAAACTTGATATTAAGATTTGAATTTTGATATATACAATGATAATGATAGTCATCCACAAGATTATACTTGTTGGAAGCCTTAGATTGATTTCAAAGTAATCCTTCTATCAACACAAAAGGACTTATTACCATGCAATTTTAGACCAATTTGGATAAGGCTTTTAACCATTTCCAAAGTCACCATGTCACGATTATATAGCTAAAATTCCTCTTTCAAAATTGGCCAACTCTTTTTAACTATAAAATAAAAAATATCATAACTCCTTTGCAAGTCTCTTTTGAATAATCACTTGGTACAACGTTGTGTTGTTTTAACTAAAGGTTTGGTGATTATATAGGTAAAATTCCTCTTTCAAAATTGACCAACTCTTTTTAACTATAAAATAAAAAATATCATAACTCCTTTGCAAGTCACTTTTGAATATCTCTTTTTAACTATAAAATAAAAAATATCATAACTCCTTTGCAAGTCACTTTGCAAATCACTTTTGAATAATCACTTTGTACAAAATTGTGTTGTTTTAACTAAAACTTTGGTGAAGGTTTTCTAGTAAAAAAAAGCATAGGAGGTCACCAAAGAATCTTATTATTAAATGACAACCAACCTAACCATAAAACTAGGAAAAATGACAAGCTTTGAAAGTTGAGTCATGGCATTACAAAATCTTTTGTCATTTTACTAGGTTTTCTAGTAAAAAAAAGCATAGGAGGTCACAAAAAATCTTATTATTAAATGACAACCAAGCTAACCACAAAACTAGGAAAAATGACAAGCTTTGAAAGTTGAGTCATGGCATTACAGAATCTTTTGTCCTTTTACTTTGTCATTTTACTATCAAATAAGATTGAGTAAGTTTTGAATAATCTCTTTTTAACTATAAAATAAAAAATATCATAACTCCTTTGCAAGTCACTTTTGAATAATCACTTGTACAAAATTGTGTTGTTTAACTAAAACTTTGCTTAAGGTTTTCTAGTAAAAAAAAGCATAGAAGGTCACAAAAGAATCTTATTATTAAATGATAACCAAGCTAACCACAAAACTAGGAAAAATGATAAGCTTTGAAAGTTGAGTCATGGCATTACAAAATCTTTTGTCATTTAACTATCAAATCAGATTGTGTAGGTTTTTTTTTTTGTCATTTTAGTAAAAGAAGATTGATGAACATAAATATTTCTTACACTTTTAACATGAACATGGAATTGACAGTTTATATTTAAAAAAATATTTTATTCATAAATAAAATATAAAATATAGGGGTTGTCTAACTATTCTATTTCTTGACTTTTTTTATTTAAATTATATTTTTAAATCCAAAATTAAATTCAACCTACTGAAAAACCTCAAAACAAAAAAATATATAAAATAAAAAAAAAAACCAAAAACATAAAACTGTTAAACTACAACAAAAATTACAATATCCATCTTAAATTATATATATATACCCAAGAGTAGACAGTCAAAACCCTAATACCCACGTACTCCCAACGAGAAAGACATATGGGGTACTGAGCAGGCACGGATTTAGATGCAACATTGTGATTTGTAAGGGAGCATTCATTTAAAAGATTGAAAAGAGAGTCAGAAAGAAGTCAAGAGAGTAATTATTGCTTATTGACAAATAAACTACTGCAAATGCAAACCCCAAGGAAATTAAGAAAAAAAAAAGTCAGAATTGTATCCAGGAATTGGACCAGAAAAGCTAAGATCTCTGGATAAAATACAAGTATGAATATCAAATTCAACGTAAAACTCTCGACTTCTATTACCACGCGACTTGTTCGATTCATTAATTTTTTACAGTTTGCATTCAACATTACCTCAGTTTTTTGGTGAATTATGAACCTTTAAGCCTTCGCCGTCGGATCGAGAGAAGTCCGCCATCGCCCGCCATTCGCGTTTGACTCGGAAGAGGAGTTTCAATCGAAAACCCTTATCTGAGGTTAGGGTTTGTCTTATCTCCACTCAAAAGAAACCTCCACAATTGCATTCAAACCTCAAAATTCTCTGAGACTTTGAAGGATTCTTATAAAACTTTTTCTTTCCCTGCGATTATTGCGGCATTCGCATCAAACATTGCCCGTAATATAAGCCGGGAAAGCGATCATTCGACGTCAGGCATCGGAAAAGCCTGGCCCCCGAATATTATTTAATCCTGACAAGCGATCCGCGCCGAAAATATTGACTAGTTTTTAGTTTTCAAAACTTCAAGATCAAATCAAATTAAAGTGGACAGTGCTGACACATGAGGTTTTATACATGGGTGTGGCTAAACTTTCTACTTTTTGGGTTTTTTTGGTAGAAATTGGTCGAAATTCGGCGATGTAAATTTGGACAAAATCTCTATTTTCTGTTATTTAAATTGTTTTTCTGAATGTATAAATGAATTCAGTTGTTGAAAAATCTCTCGGGCACTCCTATTATACAAACTTAGCCACTCAAATTTGCAGATTCAACCACTCATCACCGGATTTCAGGTAAAATCTAACGAAAAAGTGGCCAAAACCTCCCCAAAAGGTAGAATGTTTAGACTACTGCTTTATACATGTTGTGATCGTCAAGTCTGCATGCCAGTGAGATATAACTCATAAATTTGAGGTATAACTCACAATAAATTTGACTATTGAAAGCAGGCTATACAGTACTGTATTGATAAAAAAAATTCAATTAGTACTGACTATTGAAAGCAGGCTATACAGTACTGACTATACAGGCTATACAGTACTGACTATTGAAAGCATGCTATACAGTACTGTACTATTAAGTTTTGGTGATTGGTTCTTTTATGGGGATTTTTTTTTCTGTTTAAGTTTATCTGAAATTTGACTAGATATTATATTGCTAGGCTCACTCGTTTTCTGTTGTCATGTAACTCTGATAGGAAGTAATTTTGTCTGTTTTGAATAACAAGATTAGGATCTGTCTCTTCTTGTTGACAATGAACTCTAGAAGGGTAGTTTCTTTGTTTGAAAGGTGAATATGACAATGAACTCTAGAAGGGTAGTTTCTTTGTTTGAAAGGTGAATAGGAGAAGTTTTTTGTTTTTTACTTTTAAATATATTGTATTGATGAAAAATTATATTTTAATATAATTCTTGCCAATTTTCATTTGGAAAAAAAAAGAAGTTTTTCAACAAACTGAATCCATTTATAAATTCAGAAATATGATTTCTTATAAAAAAACACAATATATTAAAGATGTTAGAATAGTTATTTTATTTTGAAACTTAATACATTTTAATTTTTCAAACATATTTAATACAAAATTAGATTTGGTTATATCTTTAAAGAGTATTATTATGTAAACATTTAGATGTTATGTTCCTATATGTGGATAGTATATGACTTTTATCATTTTATGTTTTTAAGGTTGATAGTTATGTTATTTTCTTTTAACATGCAAATTAAAATGTGGAATTTTAATGCATGTGTACCAATTCAATTTATATTGTGAATATTGAACAAATGCAATGCACATCCTTACTTGAATGTCCATATGTAATATAAATTATTGCATGAAATGGTTAGATATCTATATTGTATGTTGGTTGTAAGCTAATCTACAAGTTAAAAAGTTATGCAATAGCTAAATGGTTGTAGTACTAAGGTAACCTAGATGTTCTTAATGCTGATAGTTATGTTATTTTCTTTGAACATGCAAATTAAAATGTGGAATTTTAGTGCATGTATGTACCGATTCAATTTATATTGTGAATATTGAACAAATGCAATGCATGGTGCAAAAGAACACATCCTTACTTGAATGTCCATATACAATATAAATTATTGCATGAAATGGTTAGATATCTATATTGTATGTTGGTTGTGAGCTAACCTACAAGTTGACAAGTTATGCAATAGCTAAATGGTTGTACTACTAAGGTAACCTAGAAGTCATAGATATCAGGAGTATAGTTATATGTTATAACTTATTAGTTTTACTTATGATTTAATTTATGATTCCCAACCACTAATATGATTTGTGGGTAAGCGTGGTTTAACTTTCCTAGAATGGTACTTTGATGACATGGATATAAGAAAATAAGTTGCACAATATGGTACAATGTTAGGGTGTTGACCCTAGTTATATAAGGATGGGTGGAGGTGTTTCACTATGTATCGTCTAAAACCTAAAGTTAAGGGATGGTTGTGTTAGCCATGCTCTTGTAGATGTGTGATGACAATTGTTGGTTTCCTAGTGGGGAAGTTAGGTCGATATAGTTTATGCTTCTTCCTTAGGGTTATATCTATAGTTAGGTTGGTAGAGTTGACACTACACCATATTGTAGCATAGGAAGAGGTGGAAGGTGTATGATGGAAGTAGTGGTGACTAGGTTTTTGGAGTTTATTGTGAGTCTCGTTGGGATCCTAAAAAGTATTTGGTGGTGTCATCCTTTATTATATAACACTATGGTTATATATACACTTGTCTAATTCATTTATATTAATATTTTTGTGATGATCAATGAGTGTTGAATTATTGTTATTTTGTTATTAAAGATTAATGGATGATGCATTTACTTGATTTACCATCATGCATGATTTCTTGTGAAGATACATGAATTATGCATTAGAGACCGTGATTATTAGTACACACATGAGATATGTATATGTTAGCTACATGTACACTAGTACATTTACTTGACGTATTAAAATTAATAAATTGGTTATTAATTACTTAATTAATGATTTCATGATTATGGAATTGTATTGCATATATAAACATCTAGTAGCATTAAATACCCTCATCAAATTTGATTATTGGTTCGTATGATGAATTGAATGTGTATGCTACATTGCCATAAAATTTTGGGGAACAATATTGATTAGCATTAATCTATTAACATGAGAAAGAAGACTTTGCATTCTATTTTATTATTATTTTATTTAATCCATTTATTGTTTTATTTTAATTCATATCTTCCCTAAATACTTTTTTGTTTGTTTGTTAGAAATGTGTCCATAACTTGTGGGACCAACATTTTGTTGACGGGCGAAAATGTTCGTCCGTCAATTGAGAGAGTGGAACCG
>ML801640.1:391912-403757 GCA_009831015.1 Picea engelmannii
AGAGAGAACAATTTCGGAAGACAATCCTAGGTACAAAATCCAATCAAGGTAGCGTACCAATCTCCAAAGCTAGCATACCAAGAAAAAATTCCAAATCATAACCAAGAGAAAGTCCAATCCTAAAATCGAAAATACTAGTTGCAGTAGCTGCAACTACAACTACTCTCTAGACTTGCGCACTTACTAAATTTCTGGAGTGCACACTAAATTTCTGCAGTTGCGAGCTGTGTGTGTCCAAATGAGTTCTGGAATCCTGTATTTATACTTCTCTTCCTTAGTTGTCTAGGTTGACTTCTCTTTTTAGAGGCTAAAAACTCAATATTAATTATTTTCTTTAGCCGACTTGTCTTCTAGGGTTATGTCCAATGATTTAGGATTTCTTCTTGCTTCCCAAAATATTCTGTTCTTTCCAGGGTTACACGTGGAGGTTTAATACCTCCCACAAATACCATAATATCAACTCTCCCTCCTACCTAGGGAGGTATTTAAAGGTAATGGTCTTGAGAAAAAACATACCATTCATCGGGTAGCATCATCATAGCCACACAAGCTATCTCATGATCAAATCACAAGCACCATCATCACCATCAGTATCATCTGATAGGATCAACTCTATCATCTATCAAAGTCATACTCCATCTAAGTAATCGGACATGATGCTGGATAAGTCACTCACTCCACAGAGTGATACAATAATAATTCTTCTAATCTGGACATGTCCTAGAAGAATAACTATTCCAACAGATGTTGGAAGCCACACCATGGGCTACAATGACTATTCTTCTAATCCAGACATATGTACTAGAAGAATAAATGTCTTGTACCATTTTTTGCCTAGAGAATGTCTGTCCACCAACACACTGACTATCCATCTAGCTGATAATCATTTCCAACACTACTGATAGTCTTCATGGAAATCAGAACAATGCCATTCAATAGAACACAATTGTGTTTATCCATAGTAGTACACAACTACTATCTAGTGTTACACAACCACACCAAGTAGCACACAACTACTTAATTAATGATGCATAGTCACAACCAGTGGAACACATCCACCACATTAGCATACATCCACTGTCCATAGACATACAATCTCTACAAAAATCATATCAACTTGCATAAAACAATATCATGATATAAACTGAGTCATCTGGGCCATTCTTCCACTCACATCTATGAGATATGGAAGAGCATCTGCCCTTAGAAAGTAAAACATCAGCCATGGGCTATTTGGACTATTCTTCTCAATCAAAACAAAATAAATTTCCCTGATTTCTGAGCCTGGACCATTCACCTAACTGGGCCATTCCTCCGACACTAATCATAGTGCAACTTGGAGAGAATGAGTCTGACCTAAGGAATGCATGTTCCTGATTGATGAACCTAGACCATTCATGTAACTGGTCCATTCCTTAGTCACTAATCATAGTGAAACCTGGAGAGAATGAGTCTTCCTTGGGGAATGATTGTCCATACCATTTTCTAATGGAAATGACGGTCCTGCACCAACCTCCAAAATGGACCATTCTTCGAAACTGCTCACAACTATGAACTTCGAAAGAATGACTGCCTGACAAGGCAGACCATTCTACTTGACCGCTGCTCAGAGTGACTGCCAAGAAGAATGATTTTCCTAGACCATTCCCCCACACTGGCCACAAGGGGAATCACTGACTATGGTACATCAACAATCTATCGAACTATTTTCATTACTAAAATGACTCCGATATGGACCATTTTACGAACTGGAAAATGCACGTCCGTTAGAAATCTCAAACCACTTTCCGAATGGAAAGGAACTGCTCATCCTAAACCATTTTTCAAACTGAAAAATGACTGTCCATAAATCAATAACATATCAGTGCTCCCTCCCAACCTGGGAGTAAATTCTTCCTTTTTCAATAAGGAATTCATCTCCACGAGCCCCAACTTGTTTCTTAAGTACACAAACTTTTGATCTTGGAAAGAGGCTTTACCAAAATATCTTCTATCTTCTCATCTGTAGAGATATATTGAAGAACCACTTCTCTTTTCTGTACATCATCACAAAGAATATAATTCTTGATCTCAATGTACTTTGGTCTATCATGGAACATTGGTTTTCTCTGAAGGCTTCATATAGCGCTAATCATTACAATATATCATGGTCAAATTCAACACTTTTTTTTCCTGCTAGCTCATGATATCATGGAAAGACTCAAACTGAAACATATCCAAGTAGCACTTCTTCTATCATCAAGAGATTTTTCCATGGATTAGCAATCCATCATCCCATACTTCTGAGTAACTATTTGGATACACTATCTCTATCATAGAAATTTTTCACCACGCTTTTGCTGTATATGAGATACTCTGCATCAAGTTGTTTGAATCCATACAAGGTATTCTTATATTTACATACATGGGTCTCTTTCTAGTATAATCTTCTTTCTCACTTGCTTTATTGGGAAGAACAATCTTTTACATGTAAATTCCAATCCATGGATACTACAAGAGGTATATCTGGTCTCCTGGAACAAGCTAGTGTCATAGTCTTCTCCCTCCTTCTGGAAGAACCTCTGAATCTTGCAATGTTTTCATTCATAAGTATTTTTCACATTTTCTTACATACACTGTTCTTTATCATAACTTCCATTTTTTCTTCTCGATTGCTTCTAGTGGGTTCAAACCAAGCTGGCAGTCTTTGTGATTCTCGATATAATAACTGGTTGTTTTGGATTTTCTTTATTTCTTGGAATCTTCATGTTCCTCCTCATGTTTATCTTTAGCTCTTGTGTCCATGGAGTCTTCTATAGATTCCAACTTCTTCCTTTCATCATGGGATCATGGATTTAGATGGACAACCAAGGATACTTTAAGGCTTCTTTTCGAAGAAGATTTATTCTGAACATGTGCTGCTTATCATGGCTGCTTCTTTCAATGGGAACATGGACATATATTTCATAATCCTCAATGGATCATATCATTTAGGATTAGCTCCCTCCTATTACTTGCTTCATGCATGAATGCATGCTCTTCTTTTGTAATTCTGTAATCAACTCCCTCCAACTAAGAGAGTCCATGCTTTCGTTTGCATCCTTATTGCCTTCTGCAAAGTGTCACAAGTCTTTTTCTAATTTCCTCTTGATTGTTGACTTCTTTATGTTTTGACTTTTTCTGGGTCTCTTCAAGTTTGATTATGATTTCAGCTTATCTGACAGTTGTTACTTATATAATAGCTTCCACAAGAATTGTTACCAAGGATTTTCAACGTACTTCATCTTTTCATGTGTATTGCTTGACTTGTAGTCATCGTGATAGCAATCCTTATCTTCTTATTATTCCATAGGTATTGTTTCACTTGAACATCTTATCTTCTAAGAAATAGATATGCATGATATGTACAAGAACTTTGAAGAATATTGTTACCTTGACTTAGAAGAATAAATCTTGCTTCATCTTGTTTCACTTTCTTTGAGGGTTCCTTTTCTTCGACAACCGTTGATTCGTGTGTCTCCTTCCTTTTCTTTAACTTAGGACAATGATTCATATTTTTGATAGTTGAAGCATTTCATTTTTGACATATCCTTTTCTTGATTTGGTTTCTTCCTTGAGTCAAACTTCTTCTTATTTATGAATTTCTTGAACTTTGTTGTGAGGTTTGATCATCATCTTTCCTTTGGAATTTATCTTTTGTGCTAATCCTTGATTCTTCTTGTGCATATCAAGTCCAAAGTTATTCAAATGTGGGATACTCTTTTCTTGTGTTCATGCTTGCGACAAATGCATCCCATGCCTTGGGAAGGCCATTGAGTACTATATTTACCAATTCCTTTTCTGAAATGATTTCTTCAATAACTTGTAGTTGATATCTTAACTGTGAGATTCTTACCAAGTATGATGTTATGCTGTCGTCATCATTCATTTTCATGTCTTGGAGCTCATTCTTCAAACTCATTACTTTTGTAAAGTTTCTGACTGAGAATAGGTTAGTTAGGGCATCGCACATCTTCTTAGATGATTCAAGATGAGAGATGTATGGTATCAAGTGGTCTTTTACAGAATCCACTAGGATACTCATGACATTGATGCCATTGTTCTTGAACTTCTCCATAATTGTGGCATTCTAAGGTTCCTTCTCTTTTCCTTCTTCACACTGTGGTTCCACGATATTTCCTTTCACAATATCCAACACTTTATCTTTGAAAAGGATGAGATCAATCCTTCTCTTCCATGCTTTGAAGTTAGAAGCCCCTTCTAACTTGTTTTCTGACTTCATAGAGTAATTCATGACTACTTTGACTTTGACCAAAAAATCAAACTTGACATCTTAGCTTGCTGAGAGTACCAGGAGGTGCTCTAGGCTAGGGCACACTAGGTTATCCCAGAATTAGGTCAAGCTCTTCAATTAAGGTGCCTTAACAAGAGGGTTAGGGTTTCGTTGCTGCAACAAAAACTTTGACTACAACTGCAACTGTAACTGAGCAAATCCTCCTAATCTATATTCCAGTGGTTAGACTGTCCGAAGATAGTGTGGTACCATAACCTATTAGAAATAATAGGTGTGCTCATTTAACCATAGACAATATAGAAATATTGTCACCCAACCATAGGCCGAAGCCACCCTCGAACACCTTAACCTTGACAGAGAGAATAATTCTAGAAGCAAACCCTAGGTCCAAAATCCGATCAAGGTAGTGTACAAATCTCCAAAGCTAGCGCACCAAGCGGAAATTACAAACCATAACCAAGAGAAAGTCCAAGCCTAAAACCAAAAATACTAGTTGTAGTAGCTGTAGCTACAACTACTCTCCAAACTTGCGCACTTACTAAATTTCTGCAGTGCACACTAAATTTCTGCAGTTGTGAGCTATGTGTGTCCAAATGAGCTCTGGCATCCTGTATTTATACTGCTCTTCCTTAGCTGTCTGGGCCGACTTCTCTTTCTAGAGGCTAAAAATTGAATATTAATTATTTCATTTAGCCGACTTGTCTTCTAGGGTTATGTCCAATGCTTCAGGGTTTCTTCTTGCTTCCTAGAATATTCTATTCTTTCCAGGGTTACACGTGGAGGTTTAATACCTCCTGCAACTACCATAATATCAACATGGGATAGGGTACAAATAAATGTTCTGAACTACTGACTCTGAAACTACTACTTCTATGCGCCAAAGAACAGGAAATACTTCACCTCCAAATATATGGTGATTCTATGAATGTCATCAACTGGGCAAGAAAACTTCAACAGTGTCACAATATTTTTCTTTTCCCTATTTTGGAGGACATATTTCGCTTGTTGGAATAATTTGATACAGCGGTTATCTCCCATGTCTACAGGAACATGAATGCGGCAGCAAACACACTATCAAAAGAAGGTCTTCCTCTAACTTTGGGTCAGTGGCACATCACAAAATTCAAGGAAGATGAAACTCATTCTTTCTACCACCGTCCCTTTATTGAAGGCTCGGGAAAACCGCATGAATGATTCTTTTTCTTCACTAACTTCTTAAATATTCATTTGGACGACACAATTTGGACACATGAAGATTCTTACCATATGCAATTTTTGCAAACAACAGTCACCAACATTTTTCAGCAGATGATATCCCACTATAAAGAAAATTTTAGACAATTGAAAAGAGACTACCAGTCTGTAATGAAGCTCCTTCCTGAAGCTCCTCATACATGCACATCTATGGCTCTTAAACAGACATTTTATTTCCCACCTTGTTCTGGGTGATGTAAATATAGACTATCAGTTTGCTCTTAAAAAACCTCTTTTTCAAGATAGGGACAAGGACATACGCTCTTTGTTTCATTTTACACACAAGGGTTGTGTTGTGCTCATAGAAGCACCTACAAAATGTAATTTTATCACTCCGAATGAATAAAATTACACTTTTTTCCTTAAGAAAAAAATTAAATAAAACATTCCCTAAAATATTAAATAAACATAATGTAAAAACATCATATTATAATTTTGATTTTGATTTTGGATTCAAAATTAAAAAAATGGACAATATCATGATATTCTTAAATTTAAAATTACACAAAATAGATCGATGTTTTTTTGAGAGATCGATATATATATATATTAAATTAAAGAATTAAAGTGTTAAATATTCTTTAACAATTGTTATATTAAATTAAATATTTTTTAATTTAAATTGTTATATTAAATTAAAGAATTAAATTGTTAGATATTCTTAAATTTAAATTTGGATTTTAAATTTAAAAATTAAATAAAATATATCAAATTTTGTTTAATTTTTAAATTTAAAATCCAAATTTATAATACAATGTTTTTAAATTTTTTCAGAAAAATGCTTTATTTAATTATTAATATATGTAATATGTATAAGATATTTTATATATATACAAAAAATTTACTACAGAATCACAACAAGCACATATTTTATAAGCTAGGAATCTAAAGATATATAATAGAACATTGCCATAAGGATTGACATGCTAAATTGAAGCGAGATTGAAAAGTTCATAAATTTTTCGCGACGGAAGCGAGACTGAAAAGTTCATAATTTTTCATAGGGTTCTTAGATGGCTATTTCCTCTCAAACCCTCAAATAAATTCTACAAATTATTGAAGCATTCAAATCTCAATTGTAAGACACATTGAATGATATATTGGATAAATTTGTAGATGGCCTCACAGACGGCCTCAATGATAGTTTTTGTAGTATTCAATATTCATTGGATAACATGCAGGAGAGATTTCTTATGACAGACATCAGAGATGAATATATTCAAGAAATATATGCTTGGTATGATTTTGAGGCCAATTGTGATGATTGGTATATGGATAGTTGTCACTTCTGGGATGGCAACCACTTCCATATTTTATTTGATGACTCTACCCCACCTTCTGTAGAGAACATCAATGCCCCACATTAGGAGCTAGTTATGATTACCAATGTCCAACCTGCATATTCTACAATGGTATTGTTCCTTCTAGATTCATCTTTGACCATTTCCCACTATGTGGATGCATATTCTTATTTGGATCCACATGATAGGTGTCAGTATTGGGAGCATCATTTTCAGTTTGTTATTTGGTGCCGATATCTTCTGTGAGGAGTTCACATGAGCACTTAGACATGGGACCTTGGTTTACAATGGCGGTTGGACTACTTCAACATGGTGGCTTCCATTTCTCAATGGGACCCTGGTTCTCTAGTCTACTTCAGCACTATGGTCCACACTTACCCATGGGACCTTGGTATATGGTTGTACATCAAGCGTTGAGGACAGCGCTTTCATAAGGGGGATGGAATGTAAGGTATCTAGAGAGGTATTTTGGAGGCCTAGAGGGCCCATAGTCATAATAGTGGAGGCCATTCAATGTAAGGATCACTAGGTCCACTATATTATTAAATAAGGCCCACTATGGTAGTTATATATAATAAATGGGTAGTTAGATATAATAAATGTAAGAGGAATTCTTAGAAGGTTCTACTTCTTGAAGATTCCTCCTCTAGAATGTTTTTAGGTGATGGTAGCACTATATAAAGGGGTTCAAACAATGTAAATATGAAGAGAATTATTGTATTGTGAGCTATAGCTCAATAGGAAGATTCCCCCTAGAAGAGGCAAGTGAACATGAGAGGATCCCTTCCATAATAAGATCCATTGTATGGTGTTTACCTACCTCAAGGGTTTGGTAATAATAAAGTGTGATTTCTTCTATATTTCTTTGTGGATCTATTGTGTATTCAATATTTGTGGTAATTATATTTGTAGATCTATTCATGTTCTTAACACTATCCATAATCTATACTTAGTGAAATCTTCATCCATATATTGCAATTTGCACAATGCATGAGGGTCATTTATGATCTAATAATAGGTTTCGATTCACAAGGTAAAGGGTGGCGATCTGAGGTTAATGTGGATTAATTATCCCATTTTCCCATGACCCACTAGCTTTTCAAAATAACTTATATTTATAGTTTCCCGTATTTTGAAGGAAATTTGTATGTGTTGAAGGGATGTTTTAGTAAATGTTATTCATGCACTTCCTTTAAACAACTTGATCTTTGTAATTCAGTGTCATGTATATCAAAGTGCATTGGAAGAATAAGAATTATGACAACTAAAAGGAGGAAAGAGCCTTTTGTGGAGATATTATTTACTCTCTTTCCCACCAAGATAAAAATTTCCATTGGTCGACTGCATATCAGTGGTTTCATAGTCTAACTCCTGAACAGAAGTAGAATAATAAAATATGGATGATTGTATTAGTTAATGCTGGTTGCATGCTTGAAGTTTTTGAATTCAAGGAGTTGGTTTCCTGGTATGCCCACAGATTTTATTAAAAAAACAGAACAATTCAAGTAGCTATTGAAGGGAAGAACCATATTGCACTAACTCCCAAGATTTTTAAAAGAATGATTTGACTACCCTCCTCCAACAAAATCCTTAGGATTCTTGACACCGACTCTTCTATGGATTCCCAGGGTGGTGAGATGAATTCATTAAAGGATTTGATGGTTCCCTCTATATAAATTCTAGTTGACCTTTCAGCCATTGACAAAACTCTGTTGGTGGAGCTATATTGGGATTTCTCATGAATATTTGCACAATTAATGGCACATGAATCCACTTCTCATATTCCCAGGTCAATTTTGTATGTATTTCATTTTTCTTTTTGAAAAGAAGAAATGTTTGAGTGGGCCGAGGTAATCTCAAATGATATTTCGTTCAACTGGTCAATTATTTATACAATCATAGATTCTTCATGGCCATGTATCTAGTCATGGAAGTTGCCTATTGTAATGTGTTTGAGGGGTTACCCCTGAGAGGAAATTTAGATGTTGACAATGAACTAGTTCAATTCTGGTACCTATTGAATCATATTTCATCCACCTATTTATATATCTCACAAAATATTGCAATTCTTATATCCCTATGTGAAATTAAAAAACTAAAGTAGGTGTGGTCCCCTAGGAAAAGTATTGAAGTTTCCCAATTTCATTGCACTTCTGAATGGGGCATAATTTTTATCAACATTTTTGACAGACACTACTACATATGGGGTCAAAATTCAACAAAAACTTCTGACGATAAGGTTAAAATTAATCATATCATCGCAAATTACGACATAATATTAAAATTTTAATCTTTGTTATTGTTATTATTATTTATTTTATTCCGGGCACCCCGATGAACATCATACTTCCAAAGAACTTCTATAGGTGTCGATCTTGCGATTTTAGTTTGTCTAACTATCGATGAACGTATAGAATTCCAACTACTCGTTTGAAAACGGTTTAACAGTCACTGACTTGGAAAACTTTGACATAGTCAACGTTAGTCAGAACACCAATGAAGATGAGTGATTTAGACTATTTTGTTGTAGGTGAGATGATTATAAAATATTTTTATGCTCATTGATTGTTGTATGATTTATTAGTCTTTTTTCTACGTGCTACTTGCCTCATATCCAATTCTTGATCTGCATAGCTTGAATTTTGTACTTTGAAGGTTACAAATTTTTAATGTTACTTTGTCTCTTTTTTAAATACCCATATTGGATCCCTAACCCTTAGAACCTCTTTTAATTAGGGACACAAATTGTTGCCTAGAAAATAGGTATGAACATGTCTACTCAATTCCATTTAGTTACTATACAATTTGTCTTGGTTCAGTTCTCTTTTATTGTTTGATTTTATTACTTTCTTAGAGTGAAGCTTTGAATTATGTGGTAAAAATGTATGGTTTTGATTTGTTGATTAATTGTTGGCTATTGTTATAAACCTTTAATAAATCTATGACGAAAATGGATTAATTCTCTAGTACATATGGGGTCAATATTTGATGACATTTGTACCGTAAGAATATATTCGTCTATTGTACTTATATTGCTTCGATGGATTTTGTTGTAAATATAGGAAATACCAATGCCAACACCTGAAGAGAGTGAAAGGATGATTTCTAGGTTAAGGGACACATTGGAGGCATAGGGTGATGGGAAATGTTATTTCCCTTGCAATCAATACATGGGCTTGAAAAGAAGAAGACTTGTAAGGAAAACAATTGAAAGACATCATTGGAGGTATGGGATTTGTGAAGGGGGGCATACATATCGTCCCATGGTAAGTTAGTAATTATATATGTCTTTGTATTTATTGTATTTATAAAATTCTCTTTCGTTTTAATATTTGTTATATACATCAATGTTATTGATTGTTTTTAATTGTAAAGATAAATCCTCCTAGGTGTCTGTCACCAGATAAATATCTGCCAAGTAGTAGTAGAAATACTATTGTACAATATGTGGAAGATGGTATGGATATTGAAGATCAAGTCAATCCTATGGTAGAAGATGACACCAATAATATTGTTGAGCCAGATGATGGGACAAACATATTGATCTAGGACATCTTTTCTCCTGTCGATGAGGAAAAATTTGATGATATTCATGATGTACCTCTGCTTGATAAGAAATAACAACCCATTTATGAAGGCTCAAGAACAAATATTCTCTTTGCTATAATGGTTGGTGAACTTGTAGGTATTGAATGTTTTTTCAAACACTTGTCTCACACAGATCCTAAGATACATAATATAATTCGTCACATATTATACGTAAAGGTCAACTTTATTTTTCTCTATTTTTAGTGTCAATTAATGTGTAAATTAAGGATGCAATATTTTTTCTTACTATTATTTACATTAACTAGTTATTTTTTATGTTGTAGATTGTTAGGTGAATTTTTCTTACCATCGTCAAACAATTTACCTCCCACATATCGAGAGTTGTGTGTCATTATAAACAATATTGGAATGGAGTATCAGGATATTGATGCATGTCTGAATGATTGTATTATATATTATGGACAATATACATTGGAAACAAAATGCTTGCAATGCCAAATTAATAGATATCGAATCAATCAAGTAACAAAAAGGGTACCTCATAAGGTTCTTTGTCATAGTCCAATAATTCCACGTTTGCAGTGATTGTTCAGGTGCCAAAGCATTGCACACTTTATGGACTACTACACATGGCACATAAGTGAATATGGTGTTCTTAGAATGCCTTTAGATGGTTCTCTATTTAGGAACATCGAAGAAATATGACCAATTTTTAAAGAAGAACCTTGTAATGTTAGGATTTCATTGGCAGCTAATGGTGTCAAACCATTTGGTGAGCTCAAGTCTATTTAATCAGTGTGGCCTATTTTTGTTATAAACAATAACCTTCCTCCTTAGATGTCAGTAAAGAGGGAGCACACAATGTTGGAAATTATTGTTCCAGATATTTGTTTACAAGATTGGTTTGAACATTGCATTTTGTTTGTCTTATTTGTTGCATACTTATATATATATACAAGGTAATAATTAGGTGTACTTTCACCCAATTAGGTAAGTACTGTTGGGTATGTGTTATATTCTTTACACGAGTAGTAGTGTCTGAGAGTTTGCGCCGGGCGCGCAGGGGGGTTAGAGGGGGGGCGGAACCCCTCGCGCGGGGGTTCGGGGGCAGCGCCCCTGATTTTTTTTTCGCACCGAGACGACATATTTCCAGGACGACATATTACCGGGACGACATATTTCCGGGATGACATATTTCCAGGACCACATGATATTTAGGTGGTTTTTTCGGCACATGGTTTTTGCCGATGGTTTTCTATTTCCGATTAAGTAATTAGGGTTTTGGACTAATATAGGTAATTGGGTTAGGGTTTTGGATGCTGCTAGCTCCTATATGTATATTGTATTGTAAACAATGTAACACAATGTATGAATATAATAAATGATGGTTTTCCCGGTTTGGGTTTCCAGGTGAAAAATCTCTGTGTAATGTTTGTATTTGCCATTGTATCTTTTCTGTTCTTTTTTG
>ML801640.1:422778-435251 GCA_009831015.1 Picea engelmannii
TTTGGCTTTACATCAGTAAGGATAGGCTTAAAGGAGAAGGTAAAAAAATCAAACCAATTTGATATGGTCCTTTCAATATTATCGACAAGATTGGTAACAATGCCTTCCGTTTAGATTTGCCTCCTTATATGCAAATGTATGCAGTTGTTAATGTTGAGAATTTGAACTTGTATGAGCCTCCATTGATTGATGATCAAGGAGAGCATGTTCAGATTCCTTCTATAGATGATTTTTCCCCAGAATATCTTACAAAATTGCATGAAGACACCATCCTTGATAGGAGAATGCGAACTTCAAAACGAGGAAATGTGGAGTATCTTCGAGTTGGTCTTAAAGGTACAAATCCAAGCAAATCCAAGTGGATTGAGGTTGTAAAGGTGAGGGAACTATACCCTCGTCTTCAAATATACTGAAAATAGTCTTTTGGAGGTCCAAAAGCTTTCCAATGGGGAGGTGTGATCTAGGGGATCAAATTTTGCTCAAAAATTCAAAGTGTTCAAAATTTCTTCAAATCAAACGAGAGTGTAGGTCTCATTGTTACGAACCCAACACAACTCGTTTGGGTTCAAACGAACGTCGAGAGTGAGAGATATCGCGTTCTGTTCAAAATGACAAACAGGCAAAAAAAGGGATGCTGACTGTACAGTCCGTACATTCCATATGGACGCTGACATGGCAGGCTGTATGACACGTGGTAGGCCATACGACACATGGCAGGCAGCTATTGGGATAGTTGTCACTTGGCATGGTTTGTTGGCAGTGAATGGGATGGCGACATGTGGCCCAATCAATGGCCGCCACATGTCACTTGTTTATTGGATTAAAATCTTTGCATTTGGTAGGAGTCGACCCCGTGACCTCCAGGCAGGGTAAATCCTTGGGAAAGGTCGCCCAACCGGCATGCCCACATATGTTACTTAACATATGTATGCATTGTAATATATTTGAATTTGCAAAATTGTGTATTGGGGCGTGAACCGGGCCAGGGCTAAGCCCCGACCCATGGTTATATATATGTATTGCATACGACCGGTGCTACGGGCGGTTAAACCCACCGTAATATATATGTTGTAACCATTTGAAATGCACGTGATTTGACATAACATGTGACCAACATGTATGCGTGCGGTTTAACTCTACGGTTTTGTATATGGTTTGAACTTTAGCCCTGTTGTGTATTGTGCGCGGTCATGTGGTGACCATGTGCCCACGGGCCTTGGTAGTTAAAGGCTGGCGTGTAACTGTTTGACAGTTTGTACCGGTTGTGCGGTTGCACCCGATGCCAAGTTTTTATGCTTAAATATGCGTGTGGGCTAGGTTGAGCCAACAAGGGTGCGTTTTGTAGATGCAAAAAGAACAAGCTTGAAGGGGGGACTTCCAGGAAGCCTATCTTCTTCAATTTTTGGCCAAACGAGGTGCCGAAAAAGCCCAACTAGGGGTTTTTGGATTTTCTGAAGCCATTGGAGCAGTCTATTTGGAATTTTGAGCATTGTAAAGCACATTTTTTAGAACTTTGAGAAAATAATACAAATGATCCATTGGAAGCTGGACCAGGAGATGTAGCCCAAGAGAGGGGTGAACTCCTTTATCATTTGCTGTGTTATGTTCTTTTTGTTCACTGTTATTGATGATGTTTATATGCATCTTGAATAAGTAAATCCTATTAAAGTTGTGTTGCAAAGTTGATCCATTTGCATTTTAACACATAAATTTTACTTGCAAATAATTTCAAGAATACAAGTCTTCTTCATTTTTAGATCATCACAGGTATCGATGTCTTCCTGGTGCGTTGTTTTGTTAGTTGTGATAGAGATTATCCTGTCTTCAGTGGCACCATTTATCTTCGCATGTAATCTCTTTGAAACTGACTTCTCTAATTTGTCTTTGTTCACTCAACTTTCTGTTCTCACTTCTTTCTATGAATATTCAAATAAATTCTTTCTGTCGAACCTTCAACTGCTTTTATCACTTGTCGCTAGTTGTTTCTATTTTTGTTCTTCCCACCCAAACTTGTTGTCCAATCTGACTGTACTCACATTCAATTCTTTCCATACTCTACAATAACTTCAGATTATTCTGTGGATCATGGTCTATATCTTGCTAGTATTTCATGGTCTCGTTGTCATTTTCCATTTATGGCTACGTGTGTCCACTAATTTTTTGTTATGATCGCTCTTTAATGCGTGTCCCATCATGTATGCTATTTAATGGATTTCCCACCCTCTATGTAAATATCCGTCCCACTTCAGTCCTTTTTCCTGCGCACCATTCCTTCCTCTTTCTACATATCGGCGACATTTTCTAGATTTATATCCTTGTTTAAACTTATGAATCACTTCAACCTTTAAGTTATTTTATTTCTTTTCTTCTCTTATTTTTCTTTCTATAATACACTATAATACAAGTACTATGGTACACATACCGCACACTCTTAATAGTGCATGGAAGTGCAACTTTCCCTATACGGTTTTAGTCGACTACCATTAAACAGTTCTTCCACAACTTCTCCATTCATTTTTTTCCAAATTAGGAACACCTGCATTTGTCACAAACCTGATCACATATGGACCTAACCAATGCATCTGTAACTTTCTCGGGTGCTGCAAAAACTTGTTGTCATAAATAAAAACTAAGTTTCATGTCTGAAACTTCTTTTGTTTAATGTGTGTATCATGCCATTTTTTCTCGTGAGATTTATGAAATTGTTGATGGAAACCTGTGAAAAAATGATCCTCTTCCATCTCTACTAGTTCTGACAATCTCTTTTCCACTGTGCCAGAATCTGTCAGTTCTGTCATAGTAGTAATGCATAAACTCGGTACTATGAATTCCATAGTAATAATTGCTTCTTGGCCATACACTAGTCTGAATAGGGTCTGTCCTGTCAAATTATTACTTGTATTCCTATACACCCATAACACTACTATAATCCTTAAGTCCCATTTGTCTCTACTTACATTACACACCTTCGTCAGTGCATGTTCTAGTATCTTATTGAATGCTTCCACTGTTCCATTTTCTTGGGGATGATATAGTGTTCTCTTCTAATGATGAATCTAAAAATCCTCTATCAACACTACAATCATCCTATTCAAAAATTGAGTTCCCTGATCGCTCATAAGTATTCTCGGGAATCCAAATCTTGTCACCACATTTAAAAAAAAAAACCGCACAGTTGTCTTCGCGCTACAATATCTTACTGCTTCCGCTTCAACCCATCTAGTCAAATAATTCATCATAGTAATCATGTATCTAGATCCTAACCTCCTTGTTGGTGGATTGATTGGCCCAACAAAGTCCATTGCCCATTTATCGAAATCTTGTAATGTCACTTGTGGTACTAAGGGAATCTCATGTCACCTATAAGGCTTCCCAATTCTTTGGCAAACATCAAAAGTATAAAAAAATTCCTTGGCATCCTTATGAAGGGTAGGCCACCACAATACTGTGCGTAAAATCTTCTGAGCTGTTTCGTTTCCTGCATAGTGTCCTCCCGCAACCCCGTCATGTGCCTCTAACAATATATATGTATTTCATGTTCTAATATGCATCATCGTAGAATACCATATGTGCCTAACTTGTACAAATTTCCCTATAAGTTGATAGTCTATTTCCCTCAATACCAACTGCTTCTTCTGTGCAACTGTAAATTCAGGTGGGGTTACTCATGTACTCAAGAAATGAACTATGTCTGCAAAATAGTCATCAACCATTTGTACTGAAAATAAGTCTGTGTCTGGTAAGATGTCATCCAAGTTTCCTGAATATTCTCCGGATAATATGTGTGATAAGTGATTCAGTCCTAAATTAAATTTCCCTAGTTTCACAATTACCTCAAAGTCATATTCCTAAAATGATAGTATCCATTTGCATATTCTCCCCCCAAACACTGGATTATTGACCAAATATATTAGTGTAGAATGGTCGGTATACATATTAAAGTGTGAACCCAATGAGTAATGTCTAAACTTATGAAACACATACACCATTGCTAATCCTTCACGCTCTATAGTCATATAGTTGTGTTTTGTAATTGACAACTTTATGCGTGCAAATGCAATGGGATGATCTATGTCTCCTTCTCCAGGCTGAGCTAACACTACACCTAAATCTACAGATGATGCATCCACATGAACATGAAACTCCTCCTTCCAATATGTAAATATCAAAATCAACGTGGTAACCAATTTCTACTTCAAAGTATTTAAACCTTCTTGGCATTCCTCACTCCATTGAAACTTATTCTCCTTTTTAAAAAAAATTTCCATAGGGGTTGTAATTTGTGCATATCCTTTAATGAAGTTATTGTAGTACCATGTATGTCCCAACGTTGCTTGTAACTGTCCCATTGAATTAGATGGTGGTAAATAATTTTTTTTATTAATTGGGTTGGTTTTAATTGATGTCAACCCTTGAGGAAAGTCTGGTAGCAATTTCTGGTAGCACAATGGTTTGGGTAATGGACCCAAGTTTGTTTTATGGATAATGGTACGGTTTTTGATATATTTGCAGGTAAGACAATTACATATGGATAGTACATGTCATGCCATTTCCAGTGGTATGTATAACGTCACATAACTCCTCATGGTTAGAGGGTTATGGCCATGTGAAGTTGGAGAACCCTCATGAGTAATCTAGAAGCCCCAAAAGGTCAAAGTAGTCAAAATGGTTAGAAGGTAATTTAAATAATAAAGTCAAGTGATGATTGTACTATAAGTCAAAGTAGATATAATTTTTTTTATTTAATTAATAAATTTAATGAATAAATTACTAAATGGACAAGTGGTTAGAAGTGGGTTAACCCTAAAATAAGGAAAGTGGGTTAAGATGGTTAGAAGGTAACCCCTTGAGGAAGCTACATGAAAGTATAAATAAGAGGCAAGGGTCTCTCATTTTTAATAAAAATTGAGAATATTGAATATCTACAAGTGACTAAGGTAACCAAATAATATATAAGCCAAATTTCAGAGGGAAGGTGAAATAAAGAAGGCTGAAATTCAAGGGAGGATGAATTCTTTTGATGATGCTTTCAAAGGTATGTTATTTACAAGTCATCTCACCATTTTAGCAATAAATTTTTTTCTGGAATGATTCAGATCATGAAATTGGGAGGCCTTTGAGGAAACATATCCAAGTATCTGTGATAAACATTTCATCTTGTGGGTCATTGCATTTTTGGAGTTACACTCTGTGGAAAATAGAGTTTGTGGCTAGTCCTGAAACTAGTCTAAAATAGGTGTTTCAGGTAAAAGCATCATAACTTATTCATAACAGATCCAAATTCAGTAATACAAAATGTATTGGTTATAGTACAATCTTTAGTATTTTTTGTACCATTTTCATATCCATACAACAAATATTCCATCCAGGGCACGCTCTACAAGTTCCCTCTCTAGAATAAGCCAAAATTCAACAAGGTATGTCATTTTTTCTATAACTCCCTTTCTGAGAGGTTCCAAGTAGTGAAACTCGGAGGAATTGCATAAAATGAACTGAAGAACATTGTGTACTATTTTCATATMTTTATTCATTACATGTACATAGTTATGATTATTTCAAGTTAGGGTTGTTGACTAATCCAAAATTAGTCATGTGAGACTAAAGTAAAGTTTGATGAAAATGCTAGTCTCTTGTTGTTAAAGTTAAGGAAGGTTTCCAGGTATGTGTTCATATACACCAGGTCTATTACAGAGTTACAAATCATATTTGGATGATGAAATTGATGAGGGATTTTGGTTGAGGTACATGTTGGGTACATGGTTGAGACAAATAGTTGATGAGTTGACACATACATGAGGTGTATAGTTGATGATGTTGGTACATATTGATGAGTCATATTTTATGTGTATTTGATGCATGATTGGTACATATTTGGTGCATGGTTGATGCACTCGTTGATGGTATTGGTTGAGGTACAGATTGGTGCATGGTTGATGCACTTGTTTATGGTACAGTTTGATTACAGGTTGTTTGGAAAGGTTATTGTGACATGTTATTTGTACAGGTTTGATGCATGGTTGATGCATTTGTTTATGGTACATGTTGAGGTACAGGTTGAGGTACAAATTGATGTATGGTACATGTTGGCATATGTTATTGGTACAGGTTGTTACAGGTTGATTGGTACAGTTTTACAACAGTATATCTCACAGTGATAGTGTGACAGTGGTTCCATCATTCTACTTATATTTCAGGGTGATTGGACGGGGCAAGGACAGGTGTTTGTATCCACCTTCTGGTTGTATTCAGAGAACATAGGGAGTTGTAGCCTCCTTCTGGTTGTAGCCAGATAATTTGGGAGTTGGAGCTTCCTTCAAGTTGTATCCTGGGAAAATAGGTGGTTGGATCCTCCTTCTAGTTGCAGCTGGAAAAAAAAGGTATGCATTCTGGAGAAGAAGGATGGAAACATATATACATTCACAGGGATTTGAAATTTTTCAATCTATAGTAGATGGATACAAAGAACCAACAGTTCCTCCAACAAGTGAAAGATAAATAAAACTCAGTCAAAATAATTCCAAATCCACAAATGCACTTCTGAATGGTCTTGGTGAATCGATATACACAAAAGTTATGCATTATAAATCCACTAAATATATTTGGGACAAACTTCAGAATATTTATGAAGGAGATTCAAAAGTCAAAGCAGCAAAGCTTCAAACTTACAGAGGTTAGTTCGAACAACTAAAGATGAAGGAAGATGAGAATATTGCAGCTTACTTCTTGTGAGTCAATGAAACAGTAAATGTAATCATAGGATAGGGAGAAGAAATTAAAGAATCCACAATTGTTCAAAGGGAACTAAGATCTCTTCCTATGATATTTGATCCTAAGATATCAACACTAGAAGAAAGAGAAGATATAGACTCAATAAGCATGGATGAACTACATGTAATCTTCACAGCATATGAAATGAGATCTGAAAAGGAAAATCCAGAGATAAAAGAAGCAACTTTAAAAGCATCCAAAAGGTCAAAGAAAAAGGCAAAATAACATAGCAGCATTAGTGACATCTCGGAAGATGATAAATAAATGACCAATTTTGTCAAGATATTGAACAAGGGAACCAACGACAGATATAAAGGTAAGCTTCCATTGATTTGTTTTAATTGTGATGGTATTGGTCATTTTGCTAACAAATGTCCTCATAAGAAAAATAAGGGGAATGATTAAGATTACTCAAATAGAAAACAAACATATAAAGGCAAAGGAACCACAAAGAAAGTTTTCAAGAAAAGCTTATGCACCAAAGAAGACATCTCCTCATCACATGAAGATGAATTCAGTGACAGTGAGACAGAAATAGTTCTATTCATGGAAGTAGAAGAATTTGATAAAGAAGACACTGAAGAAAAATATGAAGAGGAAGAAGTTGACTACCGAGAAGAATTGTTGACTTCCATAAAAGTTATAAGAAGAGAAAAGAGGAAAAACAAGAAGCTACAAGAAGAACTAGACAATAAGGAAGACACTCAAGAACTAGAGAAGATCATCACAAAATTGAAGGTTCAAATAGAAGAATATAAAAAAATTGAAGAAGCACTCAAAGAACAGTTAGAAGAAAGAGACAAGATCATTGGAAATTTGGAAGCATAGATTGTCACATTGAGAAAGGATATTCAAAAGAAAAATGTGCAAAACAACTCAAAAGTTTTGGATGACATTTTCAATAGTCAAAGGCCTAATAATGACAAGTCTGGACTTGGATATAATCAGACAAAAAAGGGATCAAGCTATGAAGAAACAATCAAAAGGGATACAAATACCTACAAGGAAGATTACAGGGACACTCCTCCACTGAGAAGATTCAGATTTCAGAATCAACAAGCGACAAAAACAAATAGGGCTCAAGAAGAATAATGATTCATAAGAGCAACTCCTTTCAGAATATCTTCAACTCCTAGGTATCAAACTATCTTTTTGGGTTTATGTTATGCATGCAATAATTTTGGACATAAAGCTGTAAATTGCAGAGCTAATAGCATGAACATAAATGGTTATCCAAGAAGGCCTAGTGAAACACATAGAAGAAGCTACAACAAGTTTGAATCATTGAGCACTGAAGTGGAATGATACAAGTGGAATAAATTTGGACACATGGCCAAATATTGTAGAATGACAGTACCTCCTAAAGAATCACAACAGAACAACAACAGTCATAGACAAGAGCCTCAGAAGAGAACATGGATAAGAAAGAAGAAACAATATAGCAATTAAGAATGCATAATCGCTCTATAAGATAAGAAGAAGAAGCGTGGTTGGTATGTTGAAAGTGGTTGTTCAAAACACGAAGAAAAGGTGAACAAAGACCAGGTCCCAGAGATTGTAAGATTGGAAATAAAATGAGATGAAGAAAATTCTACAGATAAAAGGAAAGATGTCAGATACAAAAAGATTTGGAAAATAACTGAAAGAAAAGAAGGAAAGGTAAATAAGGAACAAGTTCAAGAGATTGTACTTTCAGGCACTGTAGTGAAAGATGAATCCACAAACAGAAAGAAAGAAGTTAGAGCTCAGAGAGATGATGATGAATACACTTTAGAGAAGGAATTGTTCTGATCCATCTGGCTTAGAGACTCCTAGATAATATGAATAATATACAGGGGATTCTATGTGGTAGCTGAGATAGACCAGAGAACCATCCTTTGAGCAGCTTGCAGAATTTGAGTAGATAGATTCAATGCATTTAGTTAGCAGAAGTACACTATGATAGATTAATCAATTTTAATAATACTTCATGATAGTATAGTGAAAAATGAGTCAAAATTATGGACAGTTGTGTAGCAGAGTTTTAAACAGTATGGACAGATATGGACGTGAAATCAACTTTTCTAAATGGGGAACTTGTAGAATAAGTTTACATTGAAAAACTGGTTCCTAGAGCATGGTAATCTAGGATGTATAAATATCTACAACAGATAGGGTTTAGAAAAGGAAGTGAAAACAACAACCTCTACATCAAGGTAACTCAAGATGGTATTTTATTAATTGAATTTTATATTGATGATATTATTTTTGGAAGTACTGATGACAGGTTAAGCCAGAAATTTGCAAAGGATATGCAGAATAAATTTGAAATGTAATTACTTGGAGAACTATCCTTCTTTCTAGCTCTTCAGATACATCAAAGAAACCAAGGAATTTTTATTTCTCAAACTAAGTATATCATAGAAATACTAAAGAGGTTCGGAATGGAATATTGCAAACAAGTTATCACTGCTATGAAAACCAGTTGCAAGTTGAGAAAATATGATGATTCAAAGTCTACATACCAGAGGAAATACATGTTAATGATTGGTAGCGTACTATATGTGACAACATCCAGAACAGATGTAAGGCAGGCACTTGGACAGGTGACACGATTTCAACCAACACCAAAGAAATCACATGTATTAGGAGTGAAAAGGATTTTCATATATCTCAAAGGAACAAAAGAGTTTCGATTATGGTATCCAAAAGGAAAGGATCTATCACTTATTTCCTACATAGAATCATATTGGGCAGGTTGCATTGATGACCGACGAAGCAACAATGGAGCAACATTCTACTTGGGTGATTTTTTAGTATCATGGCTAAGAAAGAAAAAATCATTAGTATCCTTATCTACAGCCGAAGAAGAGTATACTACAACAACAACATGTTGTACACAGTTTCTATGGATGAAACAAACTTTGACAGATATACAGGTTGAGTATGATGAGCCAATTCCAATCTATTGTGATAATACAAGTACCATCAGTATATCAAAGAACCTAGTGATGCACTCCAAGATGAAGCACATTCCAATCAAGTATCACTTTCTACGGGAATAGGTTGCAGAGAAGAACATCAAAGTTGAGTATGTGGGCACAAAAGAACAAGTGGTAGACATATTTACAAAACCGCTTCCATGGGAAGCCTTTGAGTATCTTCACCAGAGACTCGAAGTAATTTCTACTCCAAAATGAATGTTTTTAAATGCTAATCTTATGTGTCTTAGATTTGCACGAGGAAGCACAATAGAGATGACATATCTGGTTGGGAGATCAATTTGGGGAAGATTTCAGTCAGGGGTAGTATCCCCAAGGACGATTCATTTAGGGGAGCACCCTAGATGGAAATAAACCTTTTCAATTGATGACAAAGGGAGAGATATTTATTAGATGCAGAGCACAGAGGCATGGTTCCAAGAGGAGCGATGGTCATAGGGGGAGAATGAGTGAAATGAATTCAGTATTGCATTAGAGTGTTGCCATCAATGCCAAAGGGGGATATTGATGATTAATTGGGTTGGTTTTCATTGATGTCAATCCTTGAGTAAAGTCCGGTAACAAATTCCTGTAGAACAATGGTTTGGGTAATGGAACCACATTTGTTTGATGGATAATGGTATGAATTTTGATATATTTCAAGGTAAGAATATTCTAGATGGATAATATATGTCATGCCACTTCCGGTGGTACGTGGAACGTCACATAACTGCTCACGGTTAGAGAGTTATGACCATGTGAAGTTGGAGAACCCTCATGAGTCATCTAGAAGCCCTAAAAGGTCAAAGTAGTCAAAATGGTTAGAAGGTAATTTGAATAATAAAGTGAAGTGATGAGTGTAATATAAGTCAAAGTGGATACAAAATAAATTATTTAAATAATAAAATTAATAGAGAAATTACTAAATTGACAAGTGGTTAGAAGTGGATTAGCCCTAAAATAAGGAAAGTGGGTTAAGATGGTTAGAAGGTAACCCCTTGAGGAAGCTACATGAAAGTATATATAAGAGACAATGGTCTCTCATTTTTAATAAAACTTGAGCATATTGAATATCTACAAGTGACTGAGGTAAACAAAGGATATCTAATCCAAATTTCATAGGGAAGGTGAAGTAAAGAAGGCCAAAATTCAAGGGAGGATAAATTCTTTCGATGATGCTTTCTAAGGTATGTTATTTACAAGTCATCTCACCATTTTAGAAATAAATTTGTTTCTAGAATGATTCATACCATGAAATTGGGAGGTCGTTGAGGAACCATATCCAAGTAGTTGTGATAAAAATTTCATCTTGTGGGTCATTGTGTTTTTGGAGTTACACTCTGTGTAAAATAGGGTTTGTGGCTAGTCCCGAGACTAGTCTAAAACAAGTGTTTCTGGTAAAAACATCATAACTTATTCATAACAGATCCAAATTCAGTAAGACCAAATGTATTGGTTAGAATACATTCTGTAGTATGTTTTGTACCATTTTCAGATCGATACAATAAATACTCTGTGCAAGGAATGCTCTACAAGTTCACTCTCTAGAATAAACGAGAATTCAACAAGGTATGCCATTTTTGCTATAAGTCCTTTTTTGAGAGGTTCCGAGTAGTAAAACCTGGAGAAATTGTATAAAATACACTGAATAAGATTGCGTATCATTTTCAGATCTTTATTCATTACAGGTACATAGTTATGATTATTTCAAGTTAGGGTTGTTGACTAATCCAAAATTAGTCATGTGAGACTAAAGTAAAGATTGATGAAAATGCTAGTCTCTTGTTGTTAAAGTTAATGAAGGTTTGCAAGTATGTGATCATATACACCAGGTCTATTATAGAGTTACAAATTAGATTTGGATGATGAAATTGATGAAGGCTTTTGGTTGAGGTACATGTTGGGTACATGGTTGAGACAAGTAGTTGATGAGTTGGCACATACATGAGGTGTATAGTTGATGATGTTGGTACATCTTGATGAGCCATAGTTTATGTGTATTTGATGATTGATTGGTACATATTTGGTGCATGGTTGATGCACTCATTGGTGGTACAGGTTGAGGTAGAGGTTGGTGCATGGTTGATGCACTTTTTTATGGAATAGGTTGATTACAGGTTGTTTGGACAGGTTATTGTAACATGTTATTTATACAGGTTTGATGCATTTGTTTATGGTACAAGCTGATGTACAGGTTGATGTATGGTACATGTTGGCATAGGTTATTGGTACAAGTTGTTACAGGTTGATTACAAGTTGATTGGTACAGGTTTACAACAGTATATCTCACAGTGATAGTGTGACAGTGGTTCCATCATTCTACTTATATTTAAGGACAATTGGATGGGGAAAGGACAGATGGTTGTGTCCACCTTCCGGTTGTAGCCAGAGAACATAGGGGGTTGTATCCTCCTTCTGGTTGTAGCCAGATGTTAAGAACCAAATATCAATATAGCATAGAAAAATCTCAGAATAAGTACTCAACGCCTTGAAAAAGAGAGAATTTAAGATAATAAGCCTCTTTGAGGGGGAAACCTCCTTTTACCCCACATAAATGTTCAAGTACAATATGATTCCAAATGAAAATGTCTCCTTGGTATATATAGGAGACTAGGAGGTATAATTACAACTAATGAAATAAAGATGACATAAATAAAATAACATTACTAATGCAATATGCCCCAATTAAGGGGTAATGAGTCAATATTAGGGCTTAACATGCCCCTCCCCTTGAGACAAGTGTTG
>ML801640.1:440538-454196 GCA_009831015.1 Picea engelmannii
TTGCAGCTGGAAAAAAAAGGAATTTGGTGCTTCCAATGAATCTAATTCTTAAAGACATATACTAAAAATAATTATGTGGTTTTCTCTCTCTTTGGGTTTCCACGTAAAAAAACTAGCGTACTATGTATGTGTATGATTGCTCATTTGTTCATTGTTTATTTACTCTGCAACTATTGGATGATAATGCTATATTGATATAACACTTGCATTTTGTGGTTAAAAAGGATTATTTCTCTATTACTGATTCACCCCCCCTCTCAGTAATCCAACAATTCATTTTAGAGTAGGTTCCTTCAAGAATGAGTTTAACCACCGAAAGGTAGATCATGGTGAGCAACAACATGTATAAACATGGAATACCACAGTTTGATGGACAAAAGTATGCTCTCTGGAGAAGAAGGATGAAAACATATATACATGCACATGGATTTGAAATTTGGAAATCTATAATAGATGGATACAAAGAACCAACGGTTCCGCCAACAAGTGAAAGAGAAATAAAACTCAGTCAAAATAATTCCAAAGCCACAAATGCACTTATGAATGGTCTTGGTGAATCGATATACACCAAATTTATGCATTGTAAATCCGCTAAAGAGATTTGGGACAAACTTCCAAATATTTATGAAGGAGATTCAAAAGTCAAAGAAACAAAACGTCAAACTTACAGAGGTTAGTTCGAACAACTAAATATGAAGGAAGAATGAGAATATTGAATCTTACTTATTATGAGTCAATGAAACAATAAATGCAATCATAGGATTGGGAGAAGAAATTAAAGAATCTGTAATTGTTCAAAATATATTAAGATCTCTTCCTATGAGATTTGATCTTAAGATATCAACACTAGAAGAAAGAGAAGATCTAGACTCAATAATCATGGATGAACTACATGGAATCTTCACAGCATATGAAATGAGAACTGAACAGGAAAATTCGGATATAAAAGAAGCAGCTTCAAAGAATCCAAAAGGTCAAAGAAAAAAACAAAAGAACATAGCAGCATCAGTGACATCTTAGGAGATGATGAAGAAATGGCCAATTTTGACAAGAGATTGAATAAGGGAACCAACGACAGATATATAGGTAAGATTCCATTTATTTGTTTTAATTGTGATGGTATTTTTCATTTTTCTAACAAATGTCCTCATAAGAAAAATAAGGGGAATGATGAAGATTACTCAAATAACAAACAAACATATAAAGGCAAAGGAACCACAAAGAAAGTTTTCAAGAAAATCTTATGCACCAAAGAAGACATATCCTCATCAGATGAAGATGAAATTAGTGACAGTGAGACATAAAGAGTTCTATTCATGGCAGTATAATACTCTGATAAAGAAGACACCGAAGAAGAATATGAAGAGACAAAAGTTGACTACCGAGAAGAATTGTTGACTTCCATAGAATTTATAAGAAGAGAAAAGAGGAAAAACAAGAAGCTACAAGTAGAACTAGACAAGAAGGAAGACACTCAAGAACTAGGGAAGATCATTACAAAATTGAAGGTTCAAATAGAAGAATATAAAAAAATTGAAGAAGCACTCAAAGAACAATTAGAAGAAAGAGACAGGATCATTGGAAATTTGGAAGCAGAGATTGTCACATTGAGAAAGGATATTCAAAATCAAAATATGCAGAAAAATTCAAAAGTTTTGGATGACATTATCAATAGTCAAAGGCCTAATCATGAAAATTCCAGATTTGGATACAATCAGACAGAAAATGGATTAATCTCCAAAGCAACAAAACAAGAAAAATATAAAAAATGTTATGCAGAAATAATCAAAGGGGATAGGAAGACCTACAAGGAATATTACAGGGACACTCCTCCACCGGGAAGATTCATATTTTAGAATCAACAAACGACATAAACAAATAGGCCTCCAAAAAAAAAGGATTCATAAGAGTAACTCCTTTAAGAAGATATTCAACTCCCAGGTATAAAACTATATTTTTGGGTTTATGTTATGCATGTAATAATTTTGTACATAAAACTGTAAATTGCAAAGCTAATAATAGGAACATAAGTGGTTCCAAGAAGGCCTAGTGAAACGCAGAGAAGAAGGTACAATAGGTTTGAATCATTGAGCACTAAAGTGGAATGCTACAAGTGCAATAACGTTGGAAACATGGCCAAATATTGTAGAATGAAAATACCTCCTAGATAACCACAACAAAACAACAACAGTCATAGACATGAGCCTCAGAAGAGAACATGGATAATAAAGCAGAATCAATATAGAAATGAATAATGCACACTCGCTCTACAATCTAAGTAGAAGAATCATGGTTGGTATGTTGACAGTGGTTGTTCAAAACACGAAGAACAAGTGAACAAAGGCCAGGTCCCAGAGATTGCAAGATTGGAAATAAAACGAGATGAAGAAAATTCTATAGAGAAAAGGAAAGATGGAAGATATAAAAAGATTTGGAAAATAACTGAAAGAAAATAATGACAGGTAAATAAGGAACAGGTTCAAGAGATCGTACTTTCAAGCACTATAGTGAAAGATGAATCCACAGACAGAAAGAAAGAAGTCAGAGCTCAGAGAGATGATGAATCTACTAATGAAGATGATGATGAATACACTTTAGAGCATCAATTGTTCTGAGCCATCTGGCTTAGAGAATCCCAGATAATATGAATTATAAACAAGGGGAGTCTATGCGGTAGCTGAGATGGACCAGAGAACCATCCTTCAAGAAAATTGCAGAATTTGAGTAGAAAATTTCGATGCATTCAGTTAGCATAAGTATAATATGATAGATTAATCAGTTGTAGTAATACTTCATGATAGTACAATGACATATGAGTCAAAATTATGGACATTTGTGTAGCAGAGTCTTGAACATTATGGATATATATGGACGTGAAATCAACTTTTCTGAATGAGGAACTTGTAGAAGAAGTCTACATTGAACAACTGGTTCCTAGAGCATGGTACTATAGACTAGATAAATATCTACAACAGGAAGGGTTCGGAAAATGAAGTGCAGACAACAACCTCTACATCAAGGTAACTCAAGATGGAATTTAATTAATTGAAATTTACATTGATGATATTATTTTTGGAAGTACCGATGACATGTTAAGCCAAAAATTTGCAAAGGATAAGTATAATGAATTTGAAATGTTATTACTTGGAGAACTATCCTTCTTTCTGGGAATTCAGATACATCAAATCAACCAAGGAATTTTTATTTCTCAAACTAATTATATCATAGAAATTCTAAAGAGGTTCGGAATGGAAGATTGCAAACCTGTTATCACTCCTATGCAAACCAGTTGCAAGTTGAGAAAATATGATGATTCAAAGTCTACATACCAAAGGAAATACATGTTAATGGTTGGTATCTTACTATATGTGACAACATCCAAACTAGATGTAATGCTGGCATTTGGACAGGTGGCACGATTTCAAGCAGCACCAAAGGAATCACATGTATTAGGAGTGAAGGATTTTCAGATATCTTAAAGGAATAGAAGAGTTTGGATAATGGTATCCAAAAGGAAAGGATATATCACTTATTGCCTACACAGATGCAGATTGGGAAGGTTGCATTGATGACCGATGGAGCACTAGAGGAGAAACGTTCTACTTGGGTGAGTGTTTAGTATCATGGCTAAGAAAGAAACAATCATCAGTATCCTTATCTACAACCGAATCAGGGTATATTGCAGCAACACCATGTTGTATACAGGTTCTATGGATGAAACAAACTTTGACAGATATACAAGTTGAGTATGATGAGCCCATTCCAATCTATTGTGATAATACAAGCGCCATCAATATCTCAAAGAACCTAGTGATGCACTCCAAGACAAAGCACATTCCAATCAAGTATCACTTTCTACAGGAACATGTTGCAGAGAAGAAAATCAGAGTTGAGTATGTGGGAAGAAAAGAAGAAGTGGAAAACATCTTTACAAAACCACTTTCATGTGAAGCCTTTGAGTATCTTCACCAGAGATTCAGAGTAATTTCTACTCCAAAATGAATGTTTTTCAATGCTTATCTTATATGTCTTAGATTTACACGAGGAAGTACCATAGAGATGACAGTTCAGGTTGGGAGATCAGTTTCAGGAAGATTTCATTCAAGGGAAGTATCCACAAGGATAGTTAAGTTAGGGGGAGCAACCCCGAATGGAAAGATACCTTTTCCATTGATGACAAAGGGGGAGAGATTTATCAGATGCAGAGCACAAAGTGATGGTTCCAGGGGGAGTGATGGTCACATGGGGAGAATGAGTGACATGAATTTAGTATTGCATCAAAGTATTTCCATCAATTCCAAAGGGAGAGATTGTTGGTTAATTGGGTTGGTTGTCATTGATGTCAACCCTTGAGGAAATTCCGATAGCAAATTCCAGTAGCACAATGGTTTGGGTAATGGACCCAAGTTTGTTTGATGGATAATGGTATGAGTTTTGGTATATTTGCAGGTAAGAATATTCTATGTGGATAGTACATGTCATGCCATTTATGGTGGTATGTGGAACATCACATAAATCCTCACGGTTAGAGAGTTATGGCCATGTGAAGTTGGAGAACCCTCATGAGTCATCTAGAAGCCCCAAAAGGTCAAAGTAGTCAAAATGGTTAGAAGGTAATTTGAATAATAAAGTGAAGTGATGAGTGTACTATAAGTCAAAGTGGATACAAAATAAATTATTTAAATAATAACGTTAATGAGGAAATTACTAAATAGACAAGTGGTTAGAAGTGGGTTAGCCCTAAAATAAGGAAAGTGGGTTAAGATGGTTAGAAGGTAACCCATTGAGGAAGCTACATGAAAGTATAAATAAGAGGCAAGTGTCTCTCATTTTAATAAAACTTGAGAATATTGAATATCTACAAGTGCCTCAGGTAACCAAAGGATATCTAATTCGAATTTCAGAGGGAAGGTGAAGTAAAGAAGGCCAAAATTCAAGGGAGGATAAATTATTTTGATGATGCTTTCTAAGGTATTTTATTTACAGGTCATCTCACCATTTCAGAAATAAATGTTTTTCTAGAATTAGTCAGACCATGAAATTGGGAGGCCATTGAGGAAACATATCCAAGTAGCTGTGATAAAAATTTCGTCTTGTGGGTCGTTGAATTTTTGGAGTTACACTCCATGGAATATAGGGTTTGTGGCTAGTCCCGAAATTAGTCTAAAACAAGTGTTTCAGATAAAAATATCATAACTTCTTCATAACAGATCCAAATTTAGTAAGACCAAATGTATTGGTTAGATTACAATCTGTAGTATGTTTTGTACCATTTTCATATCGATACAACAAATATTCCGCGCAGGGCATGCTCTACAAGTTCACTCTCTAGAATAATCCAAAATTCAACAAGGTATGCCATTTTTTCTATAACTCCTTTTCTCAGAGGTTCCAAGTGAAACCTGGAGGAATTGCATTAAAAACATTGAATAAAATTGTGTACTATTTTCATATCTTTATTCATTAAAGGTACATAGTTATGATTATTTCAAGTTAGGGTTGTTGACTAATCTCAAATTAGTCATGTGAGACTAAAGTAAAGTTTGATGAAAATGCTAGTCTCTTGTTGTTAAAGTTAAGGAATGTTTTCTGGTATGTGATCATATACACCGGGTCTATTGCAGAGTTAAAAATCAGATTTGGATGATGAAATTGATGAATACTTTTGGTTGAGGTGCATGTTGGGTACATGGTTGAGACAAGTAGTTGATGAGTTGGCACATACATGAGGTCTATAGTTGATGATGTTGGTACATCTTGATGAGCCATAGTTTATGTGTATTTGATGCATGATTGGTACATATTTGGTGTATGGTTGATGCACTCGTTGATGGTACAGGTTGAGGTAGAGGTTGGTGCATGGTTGATGCACTTTTTTATGGAATAGGTTGATTACAGGTTGTTTGGACAGGTTATTGTGACAAGTTATTTGTATAGGTTTGATGCATGGTTGATGTATTCGTTTATGGTACAAGTTGAGGTATAGGTTGATGTATGGTACATGTTGGCACAGATTTTTACAGGTTGATTGGTACAGGTTTACAACAATATATCTCACAGTGATAGTGTGACAATGGTTCCATCATTCTACTTATATTTCAGGGTGGTTGGATGGGGCAAGGAAAGGTGGTTGTAGCCACCTTTCGGTTGTAGCCGAAGAACATAGGGGGTTGTATCCTCCTTCTAGTTGTAGCCAAATAATTGGGGAGTTGGAGCTTCCTTCAAGTTGTAGCCTGAGAAACTAGGGGTTTGGAGCCTCCTTCCAGTTTTAGCTAGAAAAAAAAAGGAAGTTGGTGCTTTCAATGAATGTAATTCTTAAAGACATATAAGAAAAATCATTATGTGGTTTTCTTCCTCTTTGGGTTTCCACGTAAAAAAAACTGGTGTACTATGTATGTGTATGATTGCTCATTTTTTCATTGTTTATTTACTCTGCAGTTATTGGATGATAATGATACATTGATATAACACTTGCATTTTGTGGTTAAAAAATATTATTTCTCTATTATGGATTCACCCCCCCTCTCAGTAATTCAACAAAACAATCACAACAATCTTCGCGAGATCCACCAACAATCCTTGCTTACACACTACATGGCCCAGTAAGATACTAAAATGTGTACATAAAATGAAATTCTTCATATTCAAAGATATATGAAACTGCCTACACCTATCCAACATCAAGCACAAAATCTCAATATGATCTTTCAACAAGCTAAACATCATCCAGTTATATAAGTATACTTCTAAGAACTTATGGATAAACTCTTTAAATGTTGCTACAACCACTCTATAATTTTTTTTTAGTGCATTCTTCAATCCAAAAGACATCATTATGTATTGGTAACATCCCCATTCTGTCACAAATGTAGTCTTATATATATCTTCATGCTCAATCTTAATTTGATGATAACCTGAAAATCCATCTGTGAATGAATAGGCTTCATGTTCCCCTACATTCTCCAACACTTCATATGTAAATTGTAACGTACCCATCCACTCACAGTCCAAGCACGCTACTTCATGCCCGCTTCTAAACTAATTTTGAATTCTGATCAAATTTTTAATGAATAAAGATGCATGAAATATTCACATGCATAGATCAAGATTCAAGCTACAATATAAAAGAAATGAACCATTTTTCGTGCACAACAATAAGCAACAAACATGCATATTATAGATACAAATTTGATAGATAAATAAATACACAGTAGAAATAAATACATAGGTAAATGAAACCATGACAAAGAGAGAACTTATGTTTAATGAAATGAATCACCAATTGGATGCAGACCAAGGACGTTCGACCCAACTGTAGACATTTTTGTTCCAAGTCTCAACAACAATGTCACCCCCAAGTCAGGGCTATGAGTCCACAAGGATGGTTCGAGAGTGTCACTCAGCTTCCCAAATCAATCAACACTCAAGCCCTGATAGTCTTCTCAGCACACACAACAAACCAAAGTACACCAAATCTCTTTTACCCAACTTGCACAACCCAAGAGAATGGACCCCCTTCTTTGCCACACAGTCCCTTAGGTTGTCCACCTCCTCCCAGGGATCCAATGCATCTGGTCAAGAATCTCCATGCTGGGACTCTCAAGATTTGTAGCTGTGGAAAAAAATTAACGCAACCCAATGCATCTCAGACACGCATGCATTAATTCATGGTTGGAATACACCAACAATCACTACTGCCAACCAAACCATGTCTCCTCTCAACAATTCATTTTTCTCTCCCCAGCCAAGATGAAAAGGAATGAAGACTAAAGAGTGGGTGAAAGAGTGAATGGAGATATAACATAATCAAAGGTGTGAACAATGAACAATGAACAAGGAGTGAGTGAGTGAATGAATGAAGAAGAAGACCCCAGACAACCCACAAGATGGGTTTATATCTTTACTTGCAAATCAAGAAGCACATGGCCTTCCCCAAGAATCTCATCTAACCACTCCTCTCCATTAAACAATTATGGGTAGATAAAATATAAAATAAATACTTATCCCCTCAATCCCTCTCTCATGTGGAATCATAGCCCCCTATAACTCTTGTCCTTGTCCGTCTAGAAGCCACTGATGTATTTATTATTAATAATGATAAAAAAAGTACATTTCCTAGGAACATTGGCCTCTTTTAATTGTTTGGGCACTTTGGCCTTTCATAGATAAAAAAAATAAATTATTTAATACGGGGCTCAAAAACCCGAGGTATTACATCCCCTCCCCCTTATTTTGGCACTGTCCTTAGTGCACATACAAAATAGAAAACAAAATTTCAAAATTTATTCAAAAATTTGTAGGTACTTTGCCCACATGGAATCTTCATGCTCCCAAGTAGCATCTTCAGGACTGTAGCAGGCCCACTGGACTTTTACCATCTCTATAACTCGATTCCAGAGCATTTTGACTTTTTTGTCCAATATTTTCATTGGGTGGACCTGAAAGTCTCCCTCTGTCTCTACCTGAATCATATGCCAATAAATAACATTGTTAGAATCATGTATATATATTTTTTAGCAAAGAGAAATGAAATACATTATGCACATTCATGGAAGTAGGAAATGCAAGCATGCATGCAACTGGCCCTATTCTGTCCAATATCTCAAATGGACCATAGAATATGGTTGCTAGATTTGTACAACTACCCAACTTCAAAGAGCTCTTCTTGGGCTTCACTTTTAAAAGCACATGCTCCCCTACTTTAAATTCTCTAGTTTCTCTTTTCTTATCTGCATAAATTTTCTGTCTATCTTGAGCTGCTTTTAAATTCTGCTTGATTTCAACCATCTGGTCTTCCATATCCTTGAGCAATTCTAGCCCAAGTACAACTCTATCTATTGGGTTGTCCCAACTCACTGGAGTATTGCATTTCCTACCATACAAATCTTCAAATGGGCTCATTTTCAATGAATATTGATGCTCTTTATTATAGGAAAACACAACCAAGTGTAAGTAATCTTTCCACTTGGATGGCTTATCCATCACATACATTCTCAACATGTCTTCAAGTACTTGGTTGACTCTCTTTGTCTTCCCATATGACTGTGGATGATATGTTGTGCTAAAGTTCATATTTGTACCAAATCCTTCAAACAATCCCCTCAATAAATTTGAAGTAAACTTTGTGTCTTTGTCTGAGACAATTGCCTTAGGTATCCCATGCAACCTAGCAATCTCACTCATGTAATTTTCTGCAATATTAGTTGTTGTATGAGTTATTTTTATAGGAACAAAATGAGAATCCTTTGTCAATTTATCAACCACTACCATGATTGAATCATGTTGTCCTAGGCAATTTAGTTATAAAATCAATGGTTACCACTTTCCATTTCTTCTCTGGAATTAGTAATGGTTGTAGAAAACCCATTAGGTGCCTATGCTCAACTTTCACTCTCTGACATTCCATATATATGGAAATGTAATAAAAAACATCCTTTTTCATTCCTGGCCAAAAGAATTGGCTTCTTACTGCTGCAATTGTTTTCTGGTAACTGGGATGTCCGACATATGGAATATTATGCATTTCTTTTAATACCAAATTCCTAAGTTCTTCGGAACTAGGAACATAAATTCTATTTTTATGCATAAGTAATCTATCTTCCTTCATCTCATATTCTTTAATTTTATGTTGTACATTTTCTTGTTGTAAGATTTTCTTTACATGTAGGTAATGCTGATATGTGACAACAACATCTAAAATTCTATTCTTTAAATCTGACTGATGCATACTAAATGTTTTAGCATGGATGAGATGCACTCTTCTACTAAGTGCATAAACAACTTTATTTTCTTTTTCTTTGATATGTTTGATGTCAAAATCATTTTCACTTAAAAATTCTAGCCATCTCATCTTCCTGGAATTTAAATTTGGTTGTTCAAAAATATATTTCAGACCACTGTGGTTTGTTCTTAATTCAAACCTCTTCCCCATGAGATAATGCCTCCACATATTCAAAGCATGAATAATGGCAGCAAGTTCCAAGTCATGCATGACATAGTTTCTCTCATGCTCTTTAATCTTTTTGGACTTATAACCAATGACATGTCCATTTTGAGTGAGGACTCCACCAATTCCTTCCTTGCATGCATATGTACATACCACAAAACTTCCATTTGGGTTATCAATATTTAAAATAGGAGCACTAGTAAGTAATTATTTCAACATATTAAAGTTCTCTTCACACTCTGTTGTCCATTGAAATTTAATTCCCTTCTTTTGCAAGGAAGTGATGGGATGAGAAATATTAGAGAACACTGCTATAAATATTCTGTAGTAACCAGATAACCCCATAAAATATTCGACTTCTGAAACATTCCTGTGTGTTGGCCATCCTCTAATGGCTTCAATCTTCTCTATATCCAGTGCTATACCTTGTTCTGAAATAATGTGTCCCAAGTAATGGATCTGTTCTTGGTAAAAAATAGAACACTTACTAAGATTGGCATACAACTGATGTTCCCTCAGAACTTGCAATACCGATCTTAGGTGATGTTCATGCTCTTCCTCTAACTTAGAATATACAAGTATGTCATCCAAGAATACTATGAAAAACTTATCCAAATAATTTCCGAATACGCCATTCATTAAGCACATAAATACAGTTTGTGCATTGGTCAATCCAAATGGCACCACTATAGATTCATAATGTCCATACCTGGTTCTCAAGGTTGTCTTATGTATGTCTTCTTCCTTGATTCTTACCTGATGGTATCTCGATCTCAATTCTATCTTTGAGAATATATTTTCCCCTCTTAGCTGATCAAAGAGGTCATCAATTCTGGGTAGAGGGTACTTGTTCTTTAAAGTGGATTTATTCAGCTGTAGAAAGTCAATACACAACCTCAAGGTTCCATCCTTATTTTTGAAAAAGAGTATTGGTTCTCCCCAAGGTGAAACAATTGGACGTATGTACCCTTGCTTTAACAATTATTCCAACTGCATTTGTAATTCTTTTAATTATGGTGTACTCATTTTGTAAGGTGTTTTTGATACCAGGGAAGCTCTTGGCACTAGATCAATATAGAAATATATCTCCCTCTTTGGTGGCAACCTAGTTATTTCTTGGAATACATATTCAAACTCTTGTAGTACTGAAAATTCTTCAAGGATTGGCCCCTTTGTATTTTATGGTTCCTCCACATGGGCTGCATACAATTGACATCCTTTTCTAAAACATCTCTTCAACTGTAAAGATGAAATATCCCTTATAGAGATGGGTCTTGGAACTCCTTTCATAGTGCTATGTTTTCCTTCTTCATCAAGACATGTAAATGTCTTGTTATGACAATCTAGGACAACAAGATGCTTGTCCAACCAATCCATTCCAATTAGAATATCATAAGACCCCAATGGTAAAGTATTTAGATCAACATTAGTATTCACACCATTAAGAATTATGGAACAACCATAGACCATATAATGGATTCTCCTTTTGGTTCCAGTGGCTAGATAAACCAAACTTGTTTTTTCAAGCTTACTTTTCTCCAAATGTAAGCTATCCACTATTTTAGGATCAATGTAACAATGACTTGCTCCTGAATCAACTAAAATATAAACTAGTCGATTAATGATTTTACCTTGTACCTCGATCATATTGGATTGGTAATCTTCTTGTCGATCATCTAAGGCTGCATATATTCTTCCTATGTCTTCTACTATTGTGGCCTCTTGGATTTTGTGCATGGTCTTCACTTTGTCCTTTCTATGAGGGAAATACTTCTACAGGTGATGTTGTTTGCATCCCCAACATTGGATTGGTGGTCTTTGTTAGAATAGAAGATTGTGCTCGTTTTACCATTGACAATACCCTCATCACCCAACCATAGGTTGAAGCCACCCTCCGAGCACCTTGACCTTGACAGAGAAGAGAATCCTGGTAGAAATCCAATAGCCAAGAGAGGCTAATGCACCAAGCAAGAATAGAAACCAAGCTGATAAAATAATCCCACCCAGAAGCTAGCACACACCTTCCCAGAGACTTGCGCACAAACTGCCACTGCGCAGATCCAGTTCTCTCTGCAATTGCTAAGATGTGTCAAATGAGAACTGGTGCCCTGTATTTATAGTGGTTTTGTCAGATTTGTCGGGGCTGACTTCTCCTTATGGATATGTTTCTGTTCAGTATATTATTATTATTATTTATGGCTGACTTCTACTCTTGGAGGCTAATAACCTAATATAAATTATCTTCTTGAGCCAACAAGACTTCTAGGGTTATTAGCCAACTCATTAGGGTTTTCTCTTTCTTTCCAGAGTCTTCTATTCTCATCAGGTTTACACATGGAGGTAAATACCTCCCGTAGATACCATAATATTAACACTCCCTCCTAGCTAGGGAGGTATTATAGGTAATGTTCTTGAGCACAAAAAAACATACCATTTACTCGGTAGCTTCAATATAGTCGTCTAGACTATCTCATGACTATATCATGAGCATCACCATCACCATTAGCTACATCATCTCTCAAAACCATACTTCATTTGAGTAATTAGATATGATGCTGGATAAGTCTCTCACACCATAGAGTGATACAAGATCCATTCTTATAATCTAGAAGAGTAAATGCTCTGAACCGTTTTCCGTCTAGAAAATCTTTGTTCATCATTTGTCTGGATGATGATGATCTCCAATAAACTGTTGATAGTCTTCAAGGCAATTAGAATGAAAATAGAACACAACTGTATCTATCCAAAGTAGTACATAACTATAATCTAGTGGTATACTACCACACCAAGTAACACACAAGTACTTGATCAACAACGTATAGTCACGAATAGTGGAACATATCAACCACAATAGTCTTCATCTACTGTCATACAGTCTTCATAACAAACATATGATTGCAACCTGCACATAAACAATGTTATGATATAAACTGAATCATCTGGGTCAATATTTCACTCACATCTGTGAGCTCTGAAAGGATATCTTCCTCATGAATAGTGGAACATATCCACCACAGTTGTCTACATCTACTGTCATATAGTATTCATAACAAACATCTGATAGAAACCTGCATAGAAACAATGTTATGATATAAACTAAATCATCTGGGCCAATATTTCACTCACATCTATGAGATTTGAAAGAATATCTGCCTCATAGTAGAATGATGAGATATCTGGACTATTCTTCTCAAGCAAGAAAGAATAATTGTCCTATCTTCTGAACCTGGACCATTCTCCACCCTGGGCCATTCTTCCTACACTAATCAAAGTGCACCTTGGATAGAATGTATAACCCTAAGGAATGTTGATCTTGGACCATTCCCCACCCTGGGCCATTCCTCCTACACTAATCAAAGTGCATCCTAGAGAGAATGTATAAACCCTAAGGAATGTATGTCCTTGATTGCTGATCCTGGACCATTCCCCACCTTGCACCATTCCTCCTACACTAATCAAAGTGCACCTTGGAGAGAATGTATAAACCCTAAGGAATGACTATCCAGACCATTTCCTCTGTTAACCACAAGAGGAAAAGATTGTCCTACATCAACCTCCAAAGAAGACCATTCCTCATGTTAACCACAATGAGAAATCGTTGTCCGGTGATGCAGGTCAGTCTTCTTGAGTAACCCTCAAGAAGAGAGACTTCCCTAGACCACTCCCCATGTTAACCACAATGGGAAGTCACTATCTATGATACATCAACAAT